>CAEFZX010007313.1:0-10735 GCA_903066825.1 Alfaro cultratus | reverse complement strand
TCAGTCCAGAAATGTGCAGTCCTAGGCACAGCCAAGATACTGCGCAGAACCCTCAAGCTCCCAGGCCTCTGGTAGAGAACCCGAGCTCAGAGGAAGAAACCACCCACAGTGGGTGAGAAGGGAATTTTTTTTTCTTTTTCAATATGTATCTATATATATATATATATATGTGACTGAATTGTAACTTTTGAATTAGACAATAAAAAAAACATCATTTACAAACTTTAAAAATTATGTAGCTTTATGATATTAAAGCTAAAGTTTAATCAGTAATACTTTCATAACAAATTTATGTCAGATCATAATTTCTTGGTTAATGGAAAGTTGTCATAATGAAGAAATTTTGAATTATGTCAACTTTGTATTAAAAGTGTCTATTTACCGAATGACAGCATCATAAATATTCATGAAGACTGACATGACAGGTGTTATGCCATGTTTATGACGGTGTCATGACAGTCTTATTCACAGCCCATCAAATAAAGTGTTACCACATGAATTAAATGGCCTAAAATATATGAAGCAGCATTTTGTTAGAATACCAAAGACTGATATTTTTCGTCAGTAAAAGATATCTCCAGCTATAATTAAATCTTGCACATACCAATAAAACTTCCTTTAAGCTCCAATGACTTTGTCATTATACTCCTCTATTTTCGCTCTGAATAAATTGATTAGGTATCAGAGACTTTGCATCAAAATTCATTAAAACTTTGTCTAAGACACACAACACATTTTCAGTTTGCTACATATTTCCTTGTAATACTATAAAAGTCTAACAATAAAGTAGAGACCTGGAGGAAGCAACTAATCATTTACTAAACTATCACCCACAATTTGTTTACCCAGTTGGAATGAAAGTAAAACATCTAAGTTTTAAGTATAAAAAAATGTAAACTGCAACATAGACATGAGCTACAAGATGGCTGGAAAGTGTCTTCTATATCTCCATCTGTATCTTCTGTAGACATGGGATAGTAAATAGACTGAATTTACAGTATATAGCGCCTTTCTAGTTGCTCAAAGCACTTTACACCAGAGCCCACATTGACCCAGTTGTGCTCCCAGATGCAGACACATTCATACACCGATACACAGATCAATAGGCAACTTGTGGTAAAGTGTGTTGCCCAGGGGCACGTTGACATGTGGCAGGAGGAAGGTGGAAATAAACCCACAAGCTTCAGATTGCAACTTCAATTCTACCCACTGATCCACGCCTAAAATGTTATGGAGACATACCAATAGTACAAAAGATGGGTAAATACATTGGTTTAAAAAAATATATGATACTTATGCTCCAACTCTTGTAGTGTAACCCTGGGCAACTGCCCATATGCCCCACATCAAAAACTAGCTGCGTTTCCGTTGGCTACGCAAATTGGATTGCCTTCCTGGAGGCGGAGTTTCAGAAAGAGCAGATGTTTTTAAAGCCACAGAGGCCCAATATCAAGGCGTTAAATTACAGTATCAAATTTTTTAAGTCATATGCTGTGACATATAAAGCATTTTTATAACAACTGGTTATTTGGTTGTGTTATAAAATGACACTATGTGGCTGGAAAACACATAATTATGCCCCTTTACGTTTTCACTTTTCATTAGTCTTTCCTTTTGGGTGAAGTGACCTAAAACTCCTTGTTAGGTTCAGACAGAGTGCCATGGGTTGTTTTACTGTGTTTGTAAGAACTAATACATGTTCTGTGGGTCATTTAAGTTTGGTGCTTAATGAGCTGTAGAAGCTTTTGAACCTTTTTTTTTTTTTTTTTACCGCCATCATCATTCCAGTTAATGTAAGTTGCCTCAATCTCCAGTCCTGGACGTTGCGAGGCACTGCGTCCGATTGGCTGCGGCTGCTAGTTAGCTTGCAGCACACTCCGCGAGGAAAGGCCAGAGTGTTTTTGCCATCTCCGTTTTTGCACTCAGCACCAGCAAAGATGTTTGGAGCTGCTTTCTGCCCGCTGGACTCAACATGGCTCATTTGTCAAGGACTTTTACACACATTCACACACGCGCGCACACACACGCATGCACAATCTGGTAATGGAGGCCGCAGTATCAGTGCATGCACACATAGTTCAGGGCCTGTAGTAAACAGACTTTACACACACTCCTTCTAGTGCTTTGCTCTTCTTGCTGTTCATCTTTTCTAAACTGTCTCCTTTCTTGTCAGCACCCTAAAGCAGCTAACTAGTTCACCGGTCTCTGGTTCGGTTGGTTTAGGTCTTAAAGGCCAAAATATACCTGAACAACCTCAATTAAACATGATTGTTTCCTTTCTTCTGCTAATACTTTTTCATGTTCTGCGTTGTGCAGCATTGCCTTTTTGTAGCTCCTCATCAAAATAGCAAGAGAAAAAAAATGATGATCAGGAAGCCATGACAGTTGAGTCACATTTGTGCTAAAATACATCAAAACAATAACTTTTTTAATTCTAGCAAACATCAATCACCAGTTCCTTTAAGTCTCCATTTACTCTCCCTGGCCACTTTAATAGGTACACTTGGGTTGCACCGCTTTTGTCTGCAGGTCTGCCTTAATGTCCCCAAATTGTGCCCCCAAAAAATAATAAAAATAAAATATATGTATATATTCCACACAACATTACACCATCACCGCCAGCCTGCAGCATTCTTCCACATGCTTTCATATTTGTTTTTTTCTCACTCCAAATTCTGAGTCTGAAGGAGATATACTGTATGAAAATAAAAAATATGTATATTTTTTTCAATTTGTTATTGCTATATTTTGGTGAACTTGTGTGAGTGGTAAACTCAGTTTTCCAGTTATTTGCTTACAGAAGCGGTAACAGCGGATTTCCCTGTTATTTCCATGTCTCATGCTTTTTAACACAGCCTTACTGAGACTACATTTGCTGTAATGTGTCTCATTTTACCGTAATCGTCTCACGCTGTAGCTGGCGTAAACCGTGAAGAAGAATACAACAGGAAGTAGTTGAAGGATGACGGCGCGGCATGTTTTTGAACAACGTATTGCGTGAACAAGACACACAACACATTGTGTGTCTTGTTAAAATCACGTATTCACGTGATTTTAACTGCGTTTCTCATTTAACGGAAACACCTCAATTGAGAGATTGTGTTTGTCTGACATTAGTGGAATTTAGACAAAGTTTTGCACACATTTGTCATGGAAACACATGACAATGTGGTGGTCATTGGGACAAGCAGCACATTGAAGTTTGATTGATTTTATATATAACTATTCAGTTATCAAATAATTTATCAACACTTCAAAAGACTACAGCAATTTAAACTGCCTGACTGACTAATTATATTTATTCCTGTCCTACACATCAAATTAAACTGGTCTATTCTTCACAATCATTAAAAACTATAATAAAAACCTCAAACATATCCCAACAAGTGTTCAGTAGGGCTGAATTCATGACCGAAGGCTATTCCATCATGGCCACCTCCTGATTCGGAAGGTCGGCTTACAGAATTATAATCTTTATTTCACCAGGTTCGTTCCTCTGAGGTGAGAGGGCAGCAACTAAATACATCACAATAACTCCTAAATGAATAACAGTGGTACTGTTTCTCCCATTTAAAACGTTTGCACATAAATTGGGTGGAAAGCGGCCATTTTGTTGCATTTTTTAAGTTAATCAAACTATCAGGAAGCTGGACCTACAGTTCAAGTCTATGATGATGCTTCAGAGGGCAGAGTTCTGGGTCTAATAGTGGAGCTATGGGATTGGCGCTGGGTTCAGAATCTAATCAGGATGGAGATCGCCTCTAGTGACGCCAAGCCTCATCTTTCCAGTGTTGAAGCAGACTGACACCATCAGCCTGCTTCAACCACAAACCGTTTGGTATTAGAGAACACATAGCAAGTTTGTCATGGAAGCAGCAAAACTGAGCGAATAACTTTTTTTTTTTTTTTTTCTTACCGGTTTAAAATAATACGTCTAAAAGTCGAGAGCATTCCTTTATGCTTCGAGGAGACAATGAAAATTTAAACAGTCGTCGCAGTGTTTGCTAACTGCTTTATTTTCAGGTGCTTATTGAACGTTGACTGTCTCTATGAATCATTTAGAGATGAGGAAGGCATCCATTTTTCATAAGAAACTTTTTCTGGATCGTTGCTTAAGGCACTTAACGATGTCGATACATTTACAAATGAAAAATGAATGGTAAATATGAACAATGTCATTGTTGATGCCTCTCATGTTTTTCCCACATGCAGGACTTCTTGGGCCAGGCTTTCTGTACGTTGGGTGAAATAGTCGGCTCCCTGGGAAGTCGCCTGGAAAAACCACTGATGTAAGTAGCATCAAGCAACCAATAATATCCAAAATGGTTTCTGCTACCTTAAATATAGATCATAATTGCAAAGACTAGCATACTTTACAATTTCCATTCTATCGGGTGTGATTTATAACTGCGATATGGCTTAAAATTACAATCTCAGATTTTTTTTTTCATACCACATTTCCAATTTTAATAGATTTTGTTTTTTTTATCGCTTTCTTTTCAAAGAAAAGAAATTACAAATGGGAGAAAATATTTTCAAAAAAGTGGTTTTTATTTTAGTCACTCCTTCTGTGAGTTGTACGACGGAGACCAGGGCTGTATTATAAAAATGATATAGAATGAAGACGCAGTTTTGCCTGAAGAAACATCTTGAAGTTAAGAGAAAAAAGTTGGTTTAATGAGAATAAAAGCTCAAATAGAGTTGCGATCCAACGCTACCAGCTTTTTCGTGCTGACATCGCTCTGAACTATGAACAGATTTTCCAAAATTTTAATCTCCAAAACCTTCAAAATTTGATTAACTGATAAAAATTCTTATGAATTGAAAACCAGCAGGAGATTTTTCTTCTGACGAATTGGACACAAAGACAAACGAGCATGAAACAGCCAAACTGAGATGAATAGAAAAACAACAGACTGTGGAAAATCTTTAGACGGCTAACCGCCTGTTGTTTAAAGAAACACTTCCCAAAGTGGAGTTAGTGCTGAGGATCTCGGCTGAAACCTCCAAAAGGTTGTCAGAGATGTCTTTGAAATGTCTGATTTCCTTCCTGATTGCTGATTAACGAAGTTGTGATTAGCCCTGTAAGCCGGTTCATGACAGATTTCACACTGACTGCTCAGTGTGAGACGAGCAAGCGCTCTGTGAATGACTAATGTTCAGAAAACCTCTGCCGTCTCTCAGGTCACAATACAGTCAATCTAAAATCAGCTGTGCATCCCTTCCACCTGAGACTGACACAGATTGACATCGTGCCGCTTTGTTGACTCCAGTTACTACAGCAAAAAAAATAAAAAATCTGAAGGAAATGTAGAAGTAAACTACTCAAAAGTCTAAAATATTTAACAGTCTGCTTTGGAAATGTTTCATGGGTAAAGAACAAAAGAAAACCCCTTCGTCCCATTAGATAGACCTACAAAATTCACACAATGCATTTAGTTAATAGAATAAAAAAGTGCCCTTTTGAAAAATATATATTATTATTTTTTGTATATATACTATCATTGCCCCCAATTTTGTAATTTTGGATTAGAATTATACAAAAATAGCAACTTGTTATTTATCAGAATCAAAATTTCTTTATTGTAATCGTGCAAGAAAGTGAAACAAAATAATAATAAAAAAACAACTCTCGGAGGCAGGGATAATAAATAAATAAGCATATATATATATTATTTTTAAATGTAAATGTACTTTTAAAAGTATTTTTTTGTTTCCTTGAGGTATGAACATATGATGACACAGATTTTCTATCCCAAGCATAAAATTTTATATTTTCCATACAAAAATATGTTTTTCTTGTCCTGATATAAAATGTAAAAAGAGCAAAATATGCTTATGCCACCAAGGTGATCATTTTTCCAAATTGCCCTAACTTTATGTGACAAATTTACATATGAGGAAAAATTATTAAAATGCATTTTTCAAACACTTTCTTGTAAGATTTGATTTTACAGTTTAGACTTCAACATACTTGTAATGCTAGTATTAATCTGTCGAAGGTCTGTAAATGTACATGGAGAAACTGTGGGTCACATGACACACAGCACATTGTGTCATTTTATAAATGTGTTAATATGCCTCAGTTTGTCCTTAGCAATAATCATAACATTACACTCAACAGCTTGTTTCTATTTCTGGATTAAAATTAACATCAGTATTGATTTTTTTAAATTTTTTATATCCTGCTATTGTAATTCTGACATTTCCGTTCTGATTTGCAATCAGAAATAATTTCAGTTTATAACATTCAGTTTGTTGATTTAAGGAACCATTTTACTCCACTTTTAGCCTTCTTACTATAACATCTTTTGTGACTTTCTAAAGTCTTAGGCTTCATTTGTTGTCCTTTGCATAGTTTGGAAAAGTGGATTGAAAACATAGTCAAGGTATGATTGTTCAATGTGAGTAGGATGTTATTTTCTTAATTATGAAGAATTTATTCTAAAGTGTTGAATATAGAAACACTTTTTTTGTCAATATACTCCCCCTGTGTCCATAACAATGCTGCACTAAACATAGCAATCAACATAAACAATCTGATTAAAAAGTGGACCTTTCACACTTGAGTCGGATGAATTGTGAGTTGATTCGTCAAAGTGTCTAAGGGTTTATCACACAGCTTTCTCAAATAGATCTCAGGGAATGATAAAAGTTTGATTTTTCAAAAGTTTCGATGCCTGAATTGATTGGAACGACTCATTCTGGAATGACTCCCTCCTTAGACAATCTTCAAAATGGGAAAAACAACAGAACTGTAAATGCAGAAGATAAACTTCCCAACTGCTTGTTAGTGTCTGAAAAGAGAAAACTGAAGATCTAAAACAGGGGTGGGCAATCCTGGTCCTCGAGGGCCGGTGTCCTGCAACTCTTAGATGTCTCCCTGGTCCAACACAGCTGAATCAAATAGCTGAATCACCTCCGAAGTGCAGTCAGGTTCTCCAGAGTTCTGCTAATGACCTCATTATTTGACTCAGGTGTGTTAAAGTAGAAACACATCTAAAAGTTGCAGGAGACCGGCCCTCGAGGCCTGGAGTTGCCCACCCCTGATCTAAAACTTCATTTTCTAAAGTCTGGTAAATGATGTACACTACATGTAGTGTACTCTCATTGACAAAGTTTAAATACAAGCGTGCATAAGCAAGTTTTAGTTCATACTTTCTAATTGTATTCTTCCTGAGGTTGAACGTAACGGTGCGTTCAATCTTCGTATTCCGCCAATGTCAAAAAATCACAATCTCACAATTCTTCTGTTTCCATTCAATAAGAAATGCAATTAAAATCACACTTGAAAAAGTTTGTTCACGCAATACTTCATTAAAAAACACGCCGTGTCTACCACTTCCTGTCATCTTCTTCGTGGTTTCCGCCAGTAGTAACATCCGGTTGTCGATCATGTGACTTGTGTGATGCGGAAAAAGTATTTCCTTTGCAGTTTTATGAAATAAATAAATTTCAATGCTAGTGCCAAGATGTTTTAGCGAAAAACTTTTTTTTTTTTTTTTTTAATTGACTTGTTTTCAGTAAGCAAATTTATTTTCAAAATGTCAAATTGTAAAATTCTATGGTCAGTGGAAATGCAGCTAGTGTCCTCCAGCGCCTTTCATCACTGGTTGGTGTCCACTATGTCAGCTTATGTGATGGAACAACAGAAAGAAGGAAGTGATTCCACTGTCATCTTCATCCATTACTATTACATGTCCCTGTGTGTGTGTGTGTGTGTGTGTGTGGGTGTGCGTGTGTGTGTGTTGAAGGCCGAATTAATGAGTGCTTGCAACTGAATGGGCTTGGTGAAGAATGATGCAGAAGGAATGTGATGTAAGAATGTGTTTCCATTTCAGAGTTATGTAACCTCTGCCTGCAGTCATTCACTGTATTTCTGATCTGTGTGTCTTCCTGAGGTGCTCAGCGTGCCAGTCTGCACACATGTATATGTTCTATTTTTAGCCTTTTTTCGTTAAGATATTTTTAGATCATCTCTTATTATTACGAATGCCCGATTGTCTGCGCAGGTCCGAGCAACCTACGTTTAGATTTTAGGTTTTTGTTTTTTTTTCCCCTGAGTGAAAAACATTATGCAGAAAGCAACAAATAAAACAGAGAAGACGATAACCTTCCGTCACATTTTTGTTCATAAAGTCATTTTCAGAGCATATTTCAACCAAGCAGCAACAAGAACAGAATAAAGAAAGTTTTGTATTAGAAACTCCATTTTCTTAGTGGCCCATGCTGGATTTTTTGTATAGTTTTAAGGGTTTTACTGGCTCTAGTAGCCTTCATTTGATAGCAATGAGACAGTAAAGTAGGTTGTGAGAGAGAGGGAAGGCATGTGGCAAAGGTCAACAGGTCAGGATTCGGTTGCTTCAACAACCATGTGAGTTACACGCTCTACCTCTACGCCAAGCCATTGCCTCAGATTTGTAAAAATATAGATAATGAGAGAAGGGTAAGTTTGCCTGGACTTAAACAAATGATGGATGAAGCTAATTATAAATAAAAGAAACGATTCTTCTGTCTTACCTGTAGACTTCCTTCGGAAAGATTCATATTCAAAAAGAGTAGGCTGCACTTTTTCACTTTTTGTTCTCTCGAGTTTTTTATCCCCCCACCAGAATTACAAAAGACAAAGAGAGCGACTCTGTTCCTAATGGAACATAATTGGCTCTAAACGTGACAACACATGCATTCTGTGAGTACAGGAAATCAGTAAGTTATCGGCTTCTCTGTTTCCAGATGCAGTTCGGAAGCATCGTAGTGTTTAAAAATAGATCTGGACTAAGACACAGGAGGGTGACATTCGCTTTCCACGCCGATACGTGTCCGCGTTATGAGCACCTAAGAGCTTCCCCAATCTAAAAATCCATTTCAGTGATACTTGGGGGACCATATGCTGGTGCTTTCAGGCCCACTCTGTGTTCAGGCGCCGGCCTCTCGTTCAGCTCTCCATCTTTCCAGGGACTTAACTCCCGTCTCCCTCTGCCTTCCCCACTCACTCCGTCCTCTTCTGTTGGCTCTCCAGCCCTTTTTTTTTTTTCATCCGCCCGCTTACCGAGCAATCTCTCTATGTCGTGCAGCAAATTAACTTCAATGACCCCTTTCCCGTTCATCAAAGGGAGTGTGGTGAGTCTCAGGTGACTGCGTGATTGAGGAGATGGACGGGGGCTTGCAAAGCTTTGCTCCAATTTTCCTGCAATTTCTCTGTTTTATTGTTTTCTTTCTGAGTTATTACTGGTCAGATCTTAGCCAAATGAAATGATCTCGGCCCTTCCTCATTTGGTTTGTGGCAAACATCTGGTCTAGTTTTAGTGGTCAGCCTCCCATGTCCTAGTTTGCTGTCACTGTTACTGCTGTATAAAAAACCTCATTTAAAATAAATAACACTTCACCTGGTGGAGGGGCAAGTTCTGTCCTCTGTTTTAGGATTTATTTAGGATCTTAAGATTATGGTTATATTTGCTGTAGAGCTAATTTCTCATTTGTCTGTTAGATCTTGACTAAACTCTGAACAACACTATCATATGTGGGAGACAGAACCTACTAAAAGAAACAAATATTTGTTTCAACTTGGTATCATAGCAACAAAATGCGTGCAGCGAAGTCAGAAGTGCGGCATACACACAAACCATTGACCAGTTGTATGGAAATAGAATCAATGCGCCCACAGCGACTTGTTGTTTCCAATTAACAGGGGAACGCTGCTTAATGTTGAAAAGAAAGGAAATAGTTGCGGGAGAAAGCTAAAGATTGTTTGAACAAAAGTATTGAGACTGTCATTATGGTTTTCACTGTACTAAAATTTTATATCTTAACACCAAGTAACTCCGTTCTATTTAATTACTAGTAATCAATTCAGCTTTGAATTAGGACAAAAAACATGTTGTTTTCCTCTGTAGCACATAAGAACCTCAGATTTAGTTGAACAAGTAACAGTTGCTTTGTTCAGTTTCAGCATTTCAAGCAATTTTGCCTCATCTTTTGTCTGGGGATCCATTAGAGTAGGCATTGTTGGTTGCTACGGGTTTTGACGAGTTAAGGTTGACCGTTGTCAACCTGAGTGTTCAAAATGAACATAAAACTGCTTCAAGAATCAAAGCTTCTTGAGTTTCCAACATTTGAAATGTTAAAACAAGTACAACGTATGCCATAGATCTTTTTTTTAAAGTTCTTTTTTCAGAACTTTTGAGTATTAATTATTGCATAGGTTCAGTTCATCCATTTAAATGTCCATATTGTTGAGTCTTCCATAATATTGAGGAGATGGTCTCTCAATACGAATGTCTTTCGTTTGATGTTCGTGTTTTGGTTGAACATCCAAACCATATATATCGTTATGATTTTCTAGTTGATGTAGTGGTTGTTTTTTTTTAAAGCATTTATGTGAATAACCACTGGTGATCCATTGGGCTGAGGTCAGGTTCTTTCTGTCTGTAGTAGTGATGCACAATCAGTGTTGTCAGTAACGCGTTACTTTGTAACGCGTTACTGACGTCGGAGCACTTTTTTCAGTAACGAGTAATCTAACGCGTTGCTATTTCAAATCCAGTAATCAGATTAAAGTTACTTTTCAAAATCACTTTGCGTTACTGTGCGTTACTACCTTCTTTTGTTATTTAATTGTATTTCCTCTACGCGTCTTGTCGAGTGACCGACGTCTCTATGCGACAGAATGTAAACAATGGAGGGAGATGCGCATTTTGTTGGTGGAAAAACAGGAACTATTTTGAGTTTCTGTCGC
>CAEFZX010007308.1:0-29744 GCA_903066825.1 Alfaro cultratus | reverse complement strand
TGCATTGCAATATTTTGAGCAAAACTGTGCTCTTACCCTGCAAATTGGACCTTCACACTCTGCTCTTACTGGTGCAATGTGCAATTAATGAAGATTGGCCACCAGGCTGGTCCAATTTAGCCATGAAACCTCCCACACTAAAATGAGAGGTGTTTCAGTTTCATTGTCCAACCCCTGTATGTAGTAAACATAACATCTAAAATGCATCATGAGGAACAACCTAAATCACAGGTTCCAGCCCACATATTGCTTCTCTTATAAATGCAATCACTCTGCTCAAGCCTAATCAAATCCTGATGTAAACACTTATTTTTTATTGTCCAGTAAGTTTACTTGGATTAATCATACTTACGGTGCCTGACAGAATGTCATGAGGACATGAATCTAAGAGGTGGCTCTTACAGACTCGATCGTCAGTAAATTTAATTCTCTGCCTCATGGTGTCTCCTGAAACAGACGAAAAGCAGCAGGTGTGATATTTGCAGTTTTATTTGTGCGTTAATACATGTTATAAAAAATATTTCTGCAACCTTAAAACAAGTGTGATCCTATAAATGAAAATCTAAACTGAAGTGGTCACAAAGTCAGTCATTTCATTCCAGCTGAGTATTTCTTAACAGGGCGAATAAAGTTACCAACACGGGGAGTTAATTAACTTAAAACAACTAGTTATAATAGCTACATAGAGAACGGCTTAATTCAAATGAACTTCGTCGTTAAACTCTACATAAGATTTTAAGTGGCTATGTAATGTTGTCTACAACAGGTTGCTAAGCAGCTAGCTGCCCTCATGTTAGCCAGGCTGTGAGAAGCACGCCTCACTGACAGCTTAGCCTTGCAGCTAATGCTAACACTAGTCATCGAGCACTGTCAGGCTATTAATCAAGACTGAAACAGGACAAGTCCGGCTCACCGTCTCTGCCCGTCCCCATGAGCTGGTCCAGCATCGCTCGCATCTGCGCCTGGGCCGACATGTTGGCCTAACGTTGTTGGAGTGGGTCCGTCCCCGCCAGCAGTGCTCCTTTCGCGGGCCAGTCTCTTCAGCTGCAGGCCTCTCCTCTGGCTTTTTTCTTCACAATAAAACGGTTAACTTTCTGCACCAGCAATAAAAGTTCAGCCCCAAAGCCACAGTTTCTTCAGTTCACTGAATGTCACAGTACTTTTACAGAAGCTGAATATGGCTTTGTAAAGGTGGATGGCTTCGGGACCGCTGAAAGGAGCAAGTGCAGCGGCTGTTTAAAAACTGCTGTAGTCCATTAGTCGGGTTGAAACGTGTGGCGAGCTGAGTGAATGCAGTCAGTGCGTTTGATTAGCTAACCAAATATGTATGGAAATGAAAACCAACTTGTTCTGTTAACATAGTATCTAAACGTAATTTTAACCAGGCAGCTAGAAGTTGTCAAGTTTGTTCAACGTCCTCTCTCTTCCGCCTTCTCAGTTCCTCTTTGTGCGCGCCACCGGAAAGCGCGCGCTCCGTCATTCCGATGAGGTGTTGCAGTCAACTAGGCTCGATAAATTATTGAATTTTAATCTCTATTACTATTATTTTAATAGAATACACGGCATAAAATTTAGCAGACAATTTTTACGGATTATATTTTTTGATAATTATATTTATGCTATAAATAGAATAGCTTTCTAAACAGCTTCCAAAATTTGCATTAGAGGGTGGATTTGTACTTGTTTAGTGAAAACATAAAGTCATGTCAAGAAATCAAAATGTCATTGAGAAATTCACTTATTTCTTTAAATTGCAAAAGTGACACAGAACAGGATATGTTACACTTGGAAATGGCTGGATGTTAGTTGTGTTTAGACTTCTAAAGTAAGATAAAATATTTTATTAGAAAGTAAAACCGTCTATCCTGCATCACAGATGAGCCTCGGGTTAAATTTGTCTCTCTGAAGGAAGTCATTATTCTTGTACATATGAATAAACATAAATATTGAGGTTTACAATCTTTCACTCACTTCAGGATATGTGCATCAGCTGTTCCCAAACAAGAATAACAGTGGAGGAGATTTTAGACTTGCTCTGGTTGAGTACAAACATTTCTGCAAAATTGATTCAACATGTGCACAATAACAACACAAACATGTATATATTCATCTGATCTGTTTTTAAGTACCCTACTTATTTCCTCAAATATTTACAGCATACACATTGCCATTATGCCTTTTATCTAGATTAACATCGGAATTGCAGAATTTCAAGGATGCCCTCTTTTGGGGCACCTGAAGCCTAATCCATAGGGAAAAAATGTCAGTGACTAATTATGTGACAGGAAAGTAAATCTATAGATGCTTTAGTGCCTGTACTAACTTGTCAAGTGATGAGACTTTACTAACTGGTAAATTGAGATTGAAGTGTTTAACACAGTGTGTATGAACTAAAGTTAAGTTCAAATTAGTAGGGGGAAAAGTTTACAAGTATTTTTATTTCTGTTTGAGTTCCCTATAATATACATTCTCAGTGTTAATTATTCACATGTTTACAAGATGTGATGTGATTTCCTGAAAGCAAATAGTAAAATTAGATTAATTTTTGGAAATATTTCCACTCACATTTCATATTTTAGCAAAACTGCAACTGACAAGAAATATTAATTAAATGGTTTCCATTAGTTTTGACCCTCACGATCAAAACTAATGGCGCCTTCCTTAATGAAGGCGCCTTATTTATTCCTTGATCCCAATTTAGACATTGGGACCATGTTTAAATTAATAGACATGATCCCAAGACATTATGTCCATATTTTCCATGTGTTTTTAAGATTTTTAATAGTAGCTGTGGTACATTTGTTAATATTTGTATGTTGGTGTGGTGTTTCACTAAACTGCTCGTCACACCCAACCCAACCCTGTCCGAGCACAAACGTCCCACTGTAAAGAACAAAAATGGCGACGAGCATACTGCGGCTTCCTCTCCGTCTTTTCAGCAGGAACACGGGCACAATGACCCGTAACCCCAGCTTGAAAACAGCCACCATTTCCAGGACGACTCAAAGCAGAACTGTGGTATCCACACCTTCGGGAGCAATCCTTCCAAAACCTGAAAAAGTGAGCGTTTTTATCTTCGCTAAGTAGAGAAAACCGACAAGACACAGGGTAGGCGGGCTAAAGATGTATTGACAGCAGAAACGGCCAATAGAAAGGTAGAAAACCTACAAAGGAGCTTCAGTTAGCCAGTGAGCGTGTGTTTACACATACACAGGAAGTATTTTACAGAATTTTTTATCTTGTAGTTCTTTAAATTTTATGCTTTATTTAAGGTTTCAAGGACAAATAAGATGTTACTTGATTTATCCATCCAGAATATTTCGAAATGATAACGAAAACTAACAGTAAATTAGAATATCAATGTCGGATTTCTAAAGCAGGGTTGGCATATTCCATTTAAATTCCTCACTGTAAATACCCACTTTTTTAACCTTATGTGTGACAGTTTGGCAGAGAGAAAAAAAGATTATTGTCAAAACTAAGTCTGTAATCTGGTTTGACATTTTCAGCATTGGTAAACATGTTTAATTCAGCTTCAAACTCAGAATGGGTTCCTACACAGCCTGAAAAAGTGTAGGATTTGATTTTTAATATTTGCCTGGTCTGGGTTGTAACTTACCAAAGAAAATAGTGTACAAAATTTGTATTTCTAGGCTGTATTCCCTGTTACAGTGTTCATCCAACCACATCAGTCTTGCTTTCTATGTACAAGGCTATTGTTTTCGTAGGCTTTTATAGTTTATAGCTTGATTTAATCAGAAATATCGGCAATGAATTCACATTAAGATAGCCAAAAAGTGATGCAGTATTAAGCAATGAAAACCAATTTCACTACTTTGTCTTTAGTTTGCTGTTCTAAACCCAAAAACACTTGACATGAAATCAAACAGTTCAAATGTTGAGCCTGGACATGAACAAAAAGGTGCACAACCTTTGAAAGGTGACACAATATAAAAGTTAAGCCATTTAGCTCTAAATTTGTTAAAGACTATTTTCAACAATCATTGTAATTAAGTCATTTTACCAGGGTGAAGCTCTCTCAGTCTAGAGCACAGTGCTTAATAGCAATCAGAGGTGGAGTCTTTGACTTACACTGTTCACACTTTTTGAACTTTGCAGACACCCTTTGGCCTTATCCGCATGACAGTGGTGGTGATGCCTTTCCTTTATGTTGGAACTCTGATCAGCAAGAATTTTGCCGCTCTCCTGGAAGAGCATGACATTTTTGTCCCCGAAGATGATGATGACGATGATTGACTTTTGTCTGCCACATAAGACGTAAACGGTATGTGACCCAGAGCCACACCTTAAATGCTGGTTAAAGATTATAGCTCAAATCTTTCATGTCTGATCCTGTGTAAAGGGTGTGTCAGAAGAATGTTAACTAATTACATACTTTGTGCATGTAATTCTTATCTCCTTTTTATTTGTTGTTTTCAATTTATAGCATTCTTGCTAATGAATGACATTGTAAAAACCTTTGTCCACAGGGTGCTTTGCAATATGGACTGAAAGAATACCAGGCAGCACAGGCTAGATGAGCGTGGAAAGAGCACTTTCAGACATCATTTTCGTCCAGCCATCTCCTTCATATCGCTGCACCTATTGATCCTGATTTTGAGAAATCTCTTGTCTTGTGAAGCTATCAGAACTATTATCTCTGCCTTCACTCTTGTTTGCATGTTTACAAGTGTGTCCACTAAATAAACAAAGTTGATCACACGTGGAACACATTCTCTTTATTTCATAACGGTCAGTGGATCGTACATAACAGTTGTGATGCAATAAGATTGGTTTTACGTGATATTTATTAATTGGCTGGCTGCTGTTCATCCTTTGATGTAAAGTTCATGTGTTGACCTTATTGGTCAGGTGTGTCTGCCTTCCTCCTGGAGTGCAGCATTGGCCAGTCTTAAATGCTCATTAAGGGAACCCAGCTCCAACTGGCTCCGACCCCTTGCATCACTCAGTTCAACATAGGCCTCATTATACTGCTTATAGACTGCATCTTTTTCCTGTAGCAAACATAAGCATATTTGAAATACAAAAGCTATAAGCACACTCCAATATAGAAATATTCACATTTTCACATTTTGTTCTATTACAACCACAAATTTTAATGTATTTTATGTGGAAGGAAAAAGATAAATGGTTTTTAGTCAGTCAAATCTGACAAGTGTACTGTGCACTTGAATTCAGTCCATAGACACAATAATTTGTAGATCCACCTTTCACTTCATTCACAGCTGCAATCTTTTGTGCTATTTCATGAATGTTTAACTCAGTCAGTTTAGATGGAGAATTCGTGACCAACCATTTTAATTAGTTTTCCACAGATTCTCAACTGAATTTAATTGAGAATCTGTGGATTTGGATTTTTAGTAAGTCATTCTAGCACACAATTGTGCTTTGATTTAAAGCATAAAGCTTTAAATCTAAACATATGCAAACATTGTTGGATATGTTTAGGGTCTTTGTCCTACTGGGAGGTGAATCTATTCCTGTAGTATAACATGATTCCCTCTCCTTGTTGAAGAACAGCATCCCTTCAGCATGATGCTGCCAACACCATGTTTAATAATGGATTTTAGGATTTTATTTTAAGAAAGTACATTAAAGTTTGTTGTTATAAAGACAAGAGTGTTTTGCAAGAGATTTTATATTAAGATAATTCAGGCTTACCTTCATAAGCATTTGGACCTCATTTTGTAGACAGCTGATTTCTTTTTTAAGATACTGCACCTCATTTTCCTTTGCTCTCAACAATGTCTGAAAGACAAAACATGCAACTTCTCGCTATTTCAGCTTACAAGATGATTGTATGCATCAACTGACATAATTCTCAGCTGAGATTAATGTAGTTTTCAAGTTTAATACAAATAAAACAACTAGTATTTACACAAGCTATTATTACAAATTGGCAAATGTTGCTTCAGAAAACCAGAAATTGGTTAGTTTTTTTTTTGTTGTGTTAAAAATGTATATAATCAAGATATTGCGCATCTGCCCCATCAGCATAATGCAATACATGAAATTTACCAGGAGGCGGCAGTATATACCACAGTAGGATGTTTCTGACAGCATTCTACACAAAGTGAGGAATTTCAAAACAGAAGTGACCAGGCAACAGTGCATGGAGGCATAAATGTAGACAAAGCAAACTACTTTGATTTATTTATGGGTTCAGAATTGCAGTGTTTAAATGGTGAGACTGTTGTTTCCAATGGCATATCAAGATCATTTGATTGCTATGAGATCTATGGGCTTGATTGCACTGAGACACTGGATTGTAATAAAAATAATTTCAAAAGACTGTTTTTATTCTGAATACCTCTAAATTGGAAGGAGTTTCCTCGGTTTTGCAAAGTGAGACCGCCTCAGACCTCTGGCCTGTAATGAAATATCTCATTCGACTGATTTCTTCTGCAAGCTTCATCTTAAGATCCTGAAAAATAGAATTTGTTAGGACAAATTGTGTTCCAAACACAGGTTGGAAAGCTAAATATACATGCATTATGCAATAATGTGACCCTACAGTGGAAATTAAAACACAATCTCATGTCCAGCTACCTGGTTTTCTCTCTGGAGCTGCTCCATCTCTTTCTTCTTGTAGTCCAGCTCAGTCTCTCGGCTCTTGCTGTTGTGCTCAGTGCTTTTCAAATCCAGGCACTTTTGAGAGTATCGTTCTGATAACACGTTTAGCTCACTGTGCAAGACATCTGCCTGAGGCCTGATGTAGACAAACACACAAAGTTTTGAACTGAATTGTACAGCATCATCACAGTCAGGGTCGTTATGGAGTTAGGACCATCTCAGTCTAGCAGCAAGAGCCTGGAAGGAAGTTGCTTTTATCAGCAGCAGAACAGAGAGCTGAGGATAAACTTACATATGACGTCTATAGGAGGAATCCAAGTGTGCTGCTCCTCCATCCAGCCCTCTGGCCTTCTCCACTTCTCTCTCCAACTCCTCCCTGTGAGCTGTTTTGAGTGCCTCCATAGCTTTAATGGAAATTAACCAGTTAGAAAACTAACCAATTGTAAAGTTATGGGAGAAGAGCCTTGAAGAAAGCAAAATCATCACAGTAGAAGTGTTATTTAGGGATGTCCCAATTAAATTCCAGGTGTCAGGCTGTGATGAATTTTGAAATAGCTTTGTTGTTTTTATCATTCCTTAAATCGTATAACTTTGATATCTTTTTAGGATATTGTTTTTAAGAGAACTTAGTAAAAATTAACACTAGTCATTAAATTTTATGCCATCCACAACAATGTGCGAAGCTTACGAAGCAGGACACTGTTGTCTTCTGAACTAGAAGTAGACAACGGTGAGCCTTAATTATCAACAAGCAATATGAAAATGGGGAGAAAAAACATGCTAAGATTAGACTACGTCAGTTAACACCTCCACATAGACATGTATGTGATACACATGACACACCTATAGGAACAAATGATAAAATTATACTTGTTTCAAGTGATATATTCACAGATCATTACAATAGTTCTGTGAACTAGTTGACCCATATTGGAGCAGCATATTGACGCTAACCTTCAAAAACTCTGGTTGAGACAAATTCAATGTATTTGTCAAGAAAAGTTTACTGGTGAGTAAATTAAGTGGGAGAAGAGAAGATCACAATGCTAATGTATATTGTGAAATAGAAAACAATTGTGTTATTTTACTGCATTGATATAGATTTTAACAATGTAATAAACTGTGACTCTGTATTGGTAATCCTTATTCTTAAGTGTCTTGGATCAGAATTTGGACAATAAATCTCAACGGGATATCCTTTGTATGATACTATGTGTCAGCTAACCCTTAGCAGCTGACTGGCTCTCCTCTTGTAGCATGTGGTCTCTCTCTTCCAAAAGCTTCTTCTTCTCCCTGGCATGCTTCTCCTGCAGCTCCTGTAGTTGCTTTTGATGAGCTGCTTCCATGGTTTTCAGCTTGGCTCTACAGGGGGCTCCAGGGCCACATGGACTGTCCACATCTATCTCCATGGCTTGATGCTCCTTTCTGATGCTTTCAACCTGCTTTTGAAGAGAGAGGTTGGAAAGTTGGTTTGCACACACACTAAGTATTAGAAGGTGCAAAGCTTTTCTTTTGCATCCTTAAAGGAATTACTGGCTTACCTCCTTTTGAAGAACTTCAGCTTTGTTAGTTGGAAGAATCTGACTTTTTATTGATGGAAGAGCCTTGCCTGAAGAGGACAGGCAGGTCAGATTGACCTGATCTGTGCTTGGTTGATACATTTGAGAATAAATTAGAGACTCTGACAAATCTGAAGAACTTGATTGAAGGGCCTGGGCTCCAATGAGAGACTGGGAGCTTACGTCCTTATATGAGGTTTCAAATTCTGTCCATTTCTTATTGACTTCAGAGTCTATGGTTTCAATAACAGGGACTGTAACGTTCCCCTTTTTCAGCTCCATGGAGTCCCATCTGCTGCTCATCTCACTGAGAGGGACCCCTTCCTCAAACCACTTGTTCCTCTCTTCCAGTCTCTTTGCTTGCTCACGGTCCCAACCTTCTCCTTGTTCCCTCTGAGTGGCCGGAGACAGGTCTTTGACTGGGTCGCCTTCTCTCGTTGGGTCCTTGTTGGCATTCGCGTCTACGGTGTTGTAGATAGAAGTGGAAGGTTCATAGCTGGAGTCCTTGCAGGGGAACTGAGCGGGCCGTTGGCTTGACGACAGTCTCCGAGAGCGGGGGTTCGCTTTCTCACTGCCAGAGTCTGATTGGCTGAGATCAAAATAAGAGGGAATACATGAGAGTAGAGTTACACATCCAACTAGGGACAACAGAACGGGTTCACTGGAGACTGACCAAACAATCACAAAAAGGTTCTGGCCCCTTGAATACTTGTTAGTGAAATTACAATTTTAGATTAAAACAACATGATACACTATACAAAAAGGAAGTTTATTAATTTATTATATCAATTTATGTCAAATAGCTAAATTTGATTGACAAATTTAGTTATTTGATATAACTAAATTTGTTATGTCAAATAATGGGTAGGAATATTTTATTCATTCATTTTTATTTAATTTTTACATTAAGAATTTAAATTGAAATGATGTCTGTTTAGAACATGATAAATGTCATTAAGATTTCCCTCTTCTAAAAATAATTTTAAAGGACAGTTATGGAGCTTTAAAGTGAGGTTCTGCTTTGGTTTGAAAAGAATCTCTTTAATTCATCCCATAATGAAACCAATTACAACGTGGAACTCACTGTGAGTTTTTCTTGATGGCCTGCGTCAGTAACTTCACCCAGTTCCGGCGAATTCTGGATGTTACAGCAGAGAGAGTGAACACAGCTCTTTTTGTCTGAAGAAGAGAGAAACACACAAGAAGTGGGGCATCTTAATGACCATCTACTGACCTGGAAAACTGCTTTAAAACATGAGAATAGTAGAGATGCACTGAAAATTACCTGAATTTGAAGTCCGTAGTTCTTCTCTACGTCACAGTCTGACACGTTCACACAGGATGTCAGATCAATCTCTCCATCCAAATCATCTGACTTTATAAGAAAAGAGATTATGTTTAATTAACTTAATTTTGTTTGGATTTTTAACACATAACACATTAAAGATGTAACTGGTATAGATGGATAATGATTCATAGTTTCAGCTATGTCCTTGTAAGACATTTTACCCACAACTGTACAGTTTGGTTCAACAGAACTTGCCTTAAACTGTTTCAAACCTCCCTTGTAAAAATGTTTTTCAGAACTAGCTTTTATTGCGGTTACAGCTGCTGTTCTTATACGCCATCACTCCAGAATTGAACATGTAAGGGCTGAACGTTTTGCCCACTCTTCTTTTCAAAATAACTCAATTTCAGTCAGATTGAATGAGAATCATCTGGAAACATCAATTTCCACGTCTTGCCACAGATTCTAAAATAAATGTAGATTGTGACTTCCTACAATCTAACAAATAAATATAATTTGATCCAAATCTTTTTAATTATACATGGCTTTGGCTGCATGTTTAAGATAGTTGTTCTCCACCATTATGTTTA
The DNA here is from genome assembly GCA_903066825.1 of Alfaro cultratus. Taxonomy (NCBI): domain Eukaryota; kingdom Metazoa; phylum Chordata; class Actinopteri; order Cyprinodontiformes; family Poeciliidae; genus Alfaro; species Alfaro cultratus. The sequence goes on along the minus strand of CAEFZX010007308.1, from coordinate 19,713 downwards.
ACTGTGGGGATAATTTGTTCAGGGTGATGTAAAGGGTTAGTTTTTCAAGTATTTTGGACTCATGAGACTAGAATACCATCTTCCACATGTTTACAGTGTCCTCTATATGGCTGATAAAAAACTGCAAACAGAACATTTTATGGCTTTTCATCAAAACAATAACTTTTTCATAACAACCTCATAAACCACTTATCTTTCCTTTCCTCTTCACAAATATGTTCTACTTTGTGTTACATATTAAAAATACCACTAAAAACCTTATACCTTGTGGTTTTGATGGGATGAAATGTTGCAAGGAACTGTCATTGAAACACATCTGTTCCTACCTCCTCGGCCTCCAGGTCTCTGTAGTACCTCAGTGAACTGTCACCAAGAACAAACCAGTGCTTCATCCACTGTTGAAAATTAACAGATGTGGGCATCTAAATGTTACTTGGCAACATTATCATCACACTTAAGTTATAAATAAAAAAAAAGTTTTTAAAATTTGTTTCAATTTGTCACAGGGTCAAAATTAAACATATAAAATTAAATATTACAACGTGCAACTGTAGTAATATTTAGCTTAATTCCTTTTTTTTTTACTGTGATGGATTATCCAGTAACATCCGTACTTCATTTATCTGATCCAAATTATCTCTTGGCTTGCTCTACCAATCCAGGAATCATTATGCTTAAGACAATCATAAAGTAGAAGGTGCTGCTGGAACACCAGTCACTTTCTACAGCTCAGCCTGTTTAACATCAGTGTAGACTGAGAAGATACTGACTGAGAAAGCAGTGTCTGCTCTAATATACTCATGTTCACATGGACCAGCCAAAAGACTTCTGAGGTACAGAATTTATGGTCAAAAAAGACAAAGTTTAATTTGACCACAGTGACAAAAACTACATGCGAAGGACTCAGAATGAGACTTTCAAATATAAGACATCTCAAGTATTAAACATGGTGGTAGCAGCTTGCTATTGTGTGACTGTGTTAATAACAGCATGCCTTTTACAACTGTACAACTGTTTGTGGGATAATAAAAAGTGAGGGCTAGCATAATATTTTTACCTGCATCTTAAATCAGCTACTAAAGTAGACGGTTTAAACTTTGATATGGTTTGGTCTTTAAGCAGGTTAAGAGAAAAATGGTTGAAATGGATGATTAAAATCCCAAAATGAATGTGACGTGTACCGATAACGTTTGCATTTAGACCAGAATTGTATTTTTAAACGCTGCTTAAATCATATCGAAACCACGCTTAACACAGCCCAGACAATCATCAGAGTCTGTTGGCTGAGTCAGGAACATTAAAAACAGACTCTTGTACTTTCTGGGTTCAAACTGTCTGCCAGGTTCTTTACTGATGGCTACAGCAAAAATCTAGCTTGATGAACAAATGTAAAAACAGGTACTTACTTTGCCTTGCTCATCCAGCCTGGACATCCAGCCCTTTAGAAAACACCATCTGCAATTGAAGCATTAGAGCCAAACGGTTGGAAAGCACTCTGCTGTGGCTTGTGTCTCATTTTTGATTGTGAAACTAAAGGAAGCGGAAACTATCAAGCAGACAAAACGACCCAGTTGATTTTGCTACAGTAGTCTGACACACGCAAAAAGGTGATAAAGACAGTTGTCTCTTCACAAGTAACAACAATCTTGACAAATGAGGACATAAAACAGGAAGATCTGTAGTTTCTGTGAACCACGATTAGTACTGTTGGAGGAGAAAGAGGAACTTGAAAAACGTTTTCAGAATCACTCTAAAAAGCAAGCAGATGCTGTCAAAGCTAGTTAGGAGACCTTAAAACACTCACCAAGCAAGATGTTGTGTCCAAGTTGCATGTGGTGATGACAGAGAAACAGGACTTAAGAGAGAAGTACTGCATGGCATGCAGAAGGAAGAGGAAGCCACAAAAGTGTGGTCATACCATTTCTCTTTGCATTTTAGACTGCAATAATGAAGTCTTGTGACCCAATTTAACATTCTCCGCAGTAAAACAATAGAAGTATGGTCACAGCTTTTTACAGCCATTAATTACACACTTATTCAGCAGTTTTTAAAAGTGCAAAAAAAAACTTTACTTCACTTCTCCAGGGAAAGAAAAACTCCTGTAGAAACAACTCCTGTTGCAAAACTATTCTTGAATCCATTAATAAAGATGATTAATCACATGCGCATGCCGCCCTAAAACAGACTGCTGAGTAATGTTTTGTTTTTTTTGTCTGTGAGACGGCAGAGTAAGATAAAACAGATGGAATAAACATCAACATGATGCATGAAAACAGAAGCGAAAATGACCCATTTTCCTCTGAACACGTGTGTTTTAGAGTTTCTGGAAGTACTGAAACTGCTCACCTGTGTCTGCGAGCGCTCAGGGTGCGCTCGGTCCTTCATTCTCAAAGATCTGTGTTTTTCATTTAGATCTGATGTCTTAAGTGGAAGAAGAACAAACTGTGTTTTCATTGGCTGTTTCAACATTTTTCATGAAGGCCTGGGCAGTTGCTAGATCTTACCTGTGTATGAAGAGAAATGGCAGATTGTCTCTGAGACAATCGTCCAGTTTCAAGGTCCCGACATTTTTCTCGTCTGTCTCTCCCTCTCTCTCTGCCCCTCCTCCTCTCGTCTGGCTCTATCCTTGAACTATACATGTCTGTTTCATCTTGATGCCTTCAGAAGATGAATACATACGTACTTTTTCATGCTAGAATTATTTATATAGCAGCTTTCATAGGATAAAACCACAACGCGCTTCGCAGTAACGCAACCACAAAACATTTTGGAAAGATAAAGATTTTAAGTAGAGTAAAATAGGATACATAAAACATCATATAGCATAAAACTATCAAAAAGCCAATATGAACAAACAAGTCTTTAGCTAACAAGGAGAAAAAGAATGAACAGTCCTGACAGTGCCAAGATGGAGGTAATGCATTCCACATTCTAGGAGCTAAAGCTCTAAAGGATCTATCTCCTATGCATTTAAAATGAGAAACAGAACTTAAGAGAGAAGTACAGAGTTGATGAGAAGAAGAAAAGAGCTAAATAAAGGAGCAAAACTAATTGGAGGGTGTAAAAACCTGGAGTGGAGGTTTACCTTCCAGCAGGACAATGATTCTAAACACAGCCAAAGTTGCTGAATCTTTGGCATTTGACAATAGGTGTTTACCAATGCGTTATGTACAATATACCTGAGCTTGACCTATTTTGTAACGACGAATGTACTAACACTTTCAGACTCTAGAGGTTTAAAACTGTTGGATACCCCATTTAACTTGCAGCTGCAATAGCAGGGAAAGGTGGTGGCTGAATATAAATGTGCACCAAAGTTTTTTCAGTCTATCACATAAAGTCACACCATGACTGCAACTCTGCAAAAAAATTGTAGAGCATTATCCTTCTGTTTCTATGTCATGAGCCATCAAGTCACCAACCCCTACAGTCATTGGCTGTTCCATTTTAAACACTTTCATCATGTTAAGCCCTTTCTACGGCCGAAGAAAACTAAAATGATCTCACACACCTGTATGATCTTTGTCTCTGGTCTCTGCAGGGACTAGGACTCTCATTTCTCCGTCTCAGCCCTGGAAAATCTTCTTCTGACTCCACCTGAATCGTGGGTATATCAGCCAGCATGATGTAGTCATCTATGGTCATCCCAACCTTGGATTCATAATCATTTGTGCAGATTTAGCATTTGTTGACAAAAATTTTACCAAAATTATGAAAAAAATCCTGATGTATGCACCTCTTCAGGTTCTATTACAGCTTTTTTGGGTTCGGAGAGCAACAGGGCATCCATTCCTCTTCTGACAGCGCTCTTACTTCTGTCAGAGATTACTTTAGTTACACCATTATTAGCATTTGCAGCATCTGTTGCCACAGCTTGCAAAGGTGATCCACCAATCTGAAGGTCCGTTGCCTGTCTCAATGAATTGGAGCCTTGTGATGGCGGGCGACTGAGTAAAGAGGGTGAAGACCCATGTGAGGAGCCGAATCCCTCGTTAACCTTATCAGAGTCTGTGACTGCAAATTGTGAGGGTGATCCTCCAAGAACCTGAGAGTCTGCTCTCTGTCTTGATAAAGAGGAAGCTTGTGATGGGGGGCGGCTGAGTAAAGAGTGTGAAGACCCCTGCCAAGAAGCAACCCCATCATTACCGTCTTTGACTGCAATGTGTGAGGGCGACCCAGCTAGAATCTGGGAGCTTGCCCCCTCCTGTCTCAATGAAGAGGAACCATGTGACGGTGGGGGATTGAGTAAAGAGTGTGAAGACCCCTGCCAGGAACTTTGGGATCTACTCATCCTGCTGTCTCTTGAATCAGGCTCTCTTAATGAGGCATGACTCTGTGGACTGTAGCCATTCCTGGATGGTGACATTTCACGGCTGTTGTGGGACAGAGTGTTAGCCAAACTGCTGACAGCTGTTCTGCTTCGAGGAGATGCTTCGTATGAGTTCTGCCTGACTGCAGAAGAACTACGCCGGGATATAGACTCAAGATTTCTGTAGAGTTTCTCAGAATCCAAACTGTGTTTATTTGAAGCTTGCGACAGACTCCTTGACTCTTGGCTGGACATCTTAAGGTCTTCATAGCCAGCACTGTGTAACGGAAATGAGTCTGCCCGTCTGTGTGCTGAGGCATTACGAGAAGCTGTGGAATCCCTTCTGCGTGAAGGACTGGACCTGCCAGATGTGTGGCGTGAAGCACCATTAGACTGAATTTGGAGAGAGCCCTGCAATGAGGCATGAGACCGACCCTGACTTCTGCAGAGGGAGCTCCCTCTCTGAAGTCCCATGGGAGACTCAGGTAACCTGTAGCGATCTGGACTCAAAGAGCTGTGACGTGTTGGAGAATTCCTCTCAGAGTCTGTACCTCTTCTGAAGTTTGAATGGTATGTGTACCTCTGTGGGGACTCACTTCTCCAAGTTGCCTGCATATAGGTCTCTGGGTTTCTTCTTTGGGACGGCAGTCCAAGACTGACATTCCTGTAGGGGACGCAGGCTTTGGGCTCAGGAACATAGTTGCTTGGCAGGGGATGTCCCCTCTCATAATAGCGAAGGGTACGCTTGTTGTCCTCATCCATCTGCTGCACACCGTCACCTCTTCTGTCAGGGGAAAAGTAGCCACTTTCTTTCTCCCTGCCTCCTCTGGACTCTGAAAGTCATACGTCCCTGTCATCACCGTCTTATTATTTAATTAGCAAAGAACAGTTTAGCGAAAAAAAATTAATGTGTGGCAAAATAGTGTGTCTAAGTTCAAAATAAAGATGTTTTGTATGACGGGATGTACTGTGTGACAGACCTGAAGCCCGGCGGGACATGTCTCTTCCCCTCCTTTCATCCATCCAGGAGTTTTCAGTGTCTCTCGGGGGAGATGGGTCCAGTCTGGTCATTTCTGTTTGGCCTGCAGGAGGACTCTGTGGGCTGAGGGATGTGCTCCTCTCTGAACACTCCCACTGATTTGAATAGCTAGAAGACAGAGACAGAAATTGGATATGGAGCAAGACAAGAAGCAAACAGTAACACTGGAGGACTTTCCAAGAAGTACGGTTATGGTCTACATTACACAACATTCTCTTGTTTGGACTAAGAAGCAGGGTTATAAGATGAATACTTTTTCTCCCGACGAAAAGATGCAGGTCTGGTTAAAATCCCATGTGAAACCATATAGGATGGACCCAAAACCTTTGGAGTCTGCTGTAAAACTGACCTCCTTTGTTTTTCTTTAGCACCTTGGTTAGTCCAATCATACATTCAAATAAACTAGAGAGTAGTATTAGGAGAGGAAGAGTAAAGTTTTAAAATGGCTTAGCCAGAGTCCAAGACTAAGTAAGACTGAAAATGTGTGAGTTTATCGGAAGAGGGCTATTCACAAGAGATGTCATCTGAGAGGTATGATGAACTTTTGTAAGTTAGAGTGGAAAAATGTTTTCAAACCAAGATGTTGGACTCTAATAGACTCTGACTGAAGAAGACTGGATGCCAAAAATTCAGTGGTTCAATGACATATTAGTTTCAAGGTGTGCACACTAATTCAACTAGGTATTTCACCAATTCTCCCCCTTTTTTCAACAAGTGATATATTTTTCAGTTGAATATTTAAAAACAGGTCATTAAAATGAATGATCTGGGTCACCTAGGTTGAATGTCAGTTTCACAATTCTCAGGTTCCCACTCAGGACTCAGGCTGTGTTCAAGATTCCACTCAAACGTCCAACAACCACTGGCGTCATCACTGCTGGCACATGTCGTCACCTCAGACAGCGCTAGATCCTCATAATCATCCTCATCATCATCATTAGTGTCACCTACATCCTGGTTTGTAGACAAAAGGAACAAAATATTAAATATAAGCATCTGGATTATTTGCAAAATGACTGAGTCAAAGGTTAAATCAAACAAAGACTGGGATTACACCGATATTGTGAGATACATAACCTGATTGAAACAGTTTGAGCTGTAATGTAACTAGCTTTTTTAAAATTAGAAATAAAAAATATATTTTTATTTGGCTATTTTGCCAATTTTACATGAATCCTGCGCCATGTGACTAAATTAAAAAGCTGACGTCTTCAAAGAACAAGCCCTTAAAAGTAAACTCAAGACACATATCTCTGTTGGAAATTATAAGTAAAGTCTATCAAGAAATCTTTCACTTACCGTGACTGGAAAGATCCTTTTGTGAAATCTGCTGTCAAGATTCTGCTGTTCAGCTCCTTCTACCTTCACCTCTTTATTCACTATAGCTACAGGACGTAACTCAAGCTAGTCTGTGTTCATGCTCATCATTATTTCATTGCTCTAGTGCCTTTGCATTACTAGCGCCACCCATTTGGAACCTTTTTGGCTTTTTCTTGATCCCAATCATAAGGTCTACCTATCATTAACACAGATAATGCACTTTATTTGTCCTTTAGATTCTCTCCAAATTGGATGCAGGTGTATGAATGTTAGACCCAATCTCTTTTGTTTCTAAAAACACAATAAGGCCTAATTTAATGTAAATGTTGTCACTATAGGATTCCTTGGCATGTTCTACTCTACAGGTTATTTTAACCAGTGGGGTTGTGCTACTGCAGGGTGTTTGTGACAGTGCATATCAGATTTCCACCCATTCCCCGAGGACTGCAGCAAGCTTTCATTAATTAATGATAAAAGAATCAAATGCCACATTGATGTGCTATCTGTCTGTCACCTCCACCTTAGGTTTTACTTTATTGACTGGCATAATCATCTTGCTACAATACAAATGGTAGAACATTGTGTCTCACACTTTCTTGGAATTTGCTTAATTATTTTACTTGATATTAACTCTGAAACATGCTAATGGTGCATGTATTTATTGTATATCACAATGAATGACAAACACCTTTTTTGAGAAGCTTCAACCACTTGCAATGTTCCGATTTCAAAAATTCATATTAAAACACAAGAAGGTTTGAGAAGCTAACACCAAAGTCAACATGTTTGGTTCAATGGAATAATTTTACAGTTTAGCTTGTAACAGTTGAATTACGGTCAAAAGCATCGGCTATAAGAGACCACAGTTTTGACAGTTGTCAGCAAGGTGTATGCATTATGTTTTATTTTCTCAGGAGCATATTGATGCTGCAAAAATATTTTTGTACAAAGCTTGAAGCCTCAGATGGGCAAGTACCGGACCTGCCATAGAGTGCAAGCAAAATATTGAATCTACTTTAAAATGCTTGCTAAATTGGATCTATACTGTAAAATAGAATTGGATATCAAATAGAACCAAGTAATATATTAAGAGTAGCCAAAACCAAGAAAAATGTTTTATTTATGTGGTCTGTGTAGCAGTGTGCCACTCACAATTGTTGTCTGAGTGCCAAGGAGAAGCCATCAAATTTATTTTCACAAGTGGAGTGTAACGGCTTTTATCATCATGTATCTTGATATATCCATACTAGAAAATGCTTTGGGTTTACTTCGAATGCAATAGACAGCAGACAGCGAAGAAATAGGAAAATAAAAGAAAAGAAAGGTAGAGAGATAGGGTAAAAAGTTTAAAGGGAAAGAAGGACTTACGAGAAGAGAAAGAGAAAAAGGAGAAGAGAGGAGCTTTCACACTTTCAGAAAGAGCGAAGCCCTCCTACCGCCCAGAGAACTGAGAAACCACAGCTACAAAGAACATGTGCATGTATAACAAAGGTAACATCACTGAAAAGAAGGTAAGTAGTGTTTAAGTAGTAACCACAGGAAACTGTCTAAGGTCAGGTTCATTTCTGAGAAACCAGCCAATAGAAAGTCTAAGACACCTGCATTGGTTCGACTTATTCAGATTTTAAACTAATGGTACCTTGTTGAATACAAATGCAAATTTTATTCATAAAACAAAAATTGAGAGCCCATGTACTGTTTCCCTTCCACAAAATTGTGTTGTCTATCAAATAAAATCATATTAAAATGCATAAAATATTTGTAGTAGAAAAATAAACTATGGAAGGGGTGTGAATACTTTCATGAAATATTGTATGAGAAAAAAAAACATCAATAGTGATGCAGCAGGGAAGGACTCTATAAATTCTCTCACAGCTTTAGAATTGCCCCCAAAATTTACACTGTACAGTAATTAGGTTTGACAAATGGTCATCATTTCTTACTTTTCCTCAAGAGATTTCTTTGTTTTTTATGCCCAACCCTGGTTCGCTAAAATGCAAACTAGGCTGATTTCACAACTGTAATGCACGTACCAGCTCAAGTGGATTGTCCAAAGCTGCAGCATCTGCGTATTCTGCAGTCGAGTTACTGAGGTGCATGTGATTGGGCCGCAGGCAGGACCTGCAGCGGGAGGGGTCAAAGGTGTTGGGCAGGAACTGGCAGCAGTAATAGTCTTCAGCAGGGGGCGCCATGTTGATCCTGCCCTGCTGGCGATTCTCTGGGACGTCAGCACTAAAATAGCTTCTGATTGACTTGTTTCAGTAGAACTGGTGTTATTTCCCAGGAGACTCTTAGGCTGTAAGCACAGTTCATTACCATTATATAATAACAAACATAATCAAAACAGCTGAATCCTTATTAGCTACAAATAGGCTTAAGAGATTAAAAGATAACTATTCAGATGTATTTATTTGAAACATAAATACATGGAGTAAAAGAAAAAAAAGCTATGATTTTCTACAAAACACAGGAAAAGGTCAAAAATAATCTGCCCCTGTCAAAACAGCAAAAGTGATCTTAAAATAAATTATTTTTAGTAATTAATTGCACATGAAAATATCTGGTGAAAACAAATAATGTTACCTGCAGGGTGATCCAAGTGATCCAGGACTGGATTAAAAATATACCTTCAGCTTGGCGTATTTCCACAGAGTTATCCTTATTTGGAAGGTCTCTAACAGGAAAATGCCCTAGCTTGACTGTGGAAGTGTTGCAGGGGTTGGATCTTTTAATGGAAACCCCCCCACAAACCTTCATTGTTTCTCGCATGGGCTCAAAACTCAGTGGCCTATCAGATGACATCCTCCTGAGAAAACTGAGACATAGTACCAACTCTTTTGAGCAGGTGTCTTACGGACGGGGCTGCTCCACAGATGGTCCTCTGACAGGTCAGGATGCATCAGAACAAGAGGATGGACAGGTCCACCACTTACCGGCATTACTGTAGTAATGGTATAAAGAATAATGCCAACAACAACTTCTATCTTGAAGACGTAATTCACTTATTATCAGAACAATGAATACTGTTACAGAAATATCACATGGACGTTGAAACATGAAGACCAGGGTTAAAGACCTCGGAATGACCCTGCCAAAGTCCAGAGCTGATCAAAATTGCAGAACCAAGAAGTGTCACTCTCTATACCTGCAAAGTTGGTAAATGTTGCCCAAAGGACTTGCAGTAACAAATTATTCTGGAGCAGATTGAATACAAATATAAGCCACATTTTTTAGATTTATACGCATCCTTTTCCTTTCACTTCTCAACCATATATGACTTGGTTGGCTTATCCTTTACAAACTTTCAAAGGTTGCGCAACATTAGGAAAAGCTTTTGGGGTGTAAATACTTTTGCAGTGTGTTGTATTCGTATATATTGTCAAGTGGATTATCTGGCCTGCATCTGTTTTAGTGTAAGTCCTATGAAGTAAACACTTTGTCCCACTTCACATTACATGGTTAATCTCTAGAGCGTGGCAGCAGTGTGTGGTGTTTAATTACAGTTTTAGAAGCCTACATTTTGTCAAGCAGAGCTAAGACACAGAAGTATAATTAAACATTCTGGCACATGAAATGACAATTAAGGAGAGATATTCTTGTCTTCTGCCGTCGGTGTGACACATTCTGTTGCTACAGTCAGCCGCTCTCGCAGAAGTTGCTGTAATGAGAAAGTGGAGCTGGTATCCATGGAGATGCAGTCCGAAAAGTTAAACTCACGCTCCTTAAAACTAACCGTATTCAGACATTTTAATCACTGTGTTAAAGCTACTTAATCCTTTTTTTCCCCTCATAAACAACTCAGAATTAAATTGTTCCACCCACGCAGACACAAAGATTAGAAGTAAATCAGATGTTTACTGTTTCACTAGCCTCCACACAATAAGTTGGATGTGTGGTATGTTCATATTTCTCTTTTTAAACTCCAGTGTTGGATGTATGAATGATTTATAGGTCATGTCAGAACTGGAGGATGTTTCCACTCCCTCCTGTGCAACCTTGTTACTGTTTTTTCATCCCTATTCCATATTCATTAGGATAATATGCAGTAACTTTCTAAACCAGCCATTTACAAAGTTGGTTTAACTGAATTGTAAAGTTGTTGCAGCTCATTTTCTTGTTTAAAACTCAGTCATAAATGTGCTGAATTACAAATCTGTTTGACACTCTGTTCAGTTCAGTACGGTAATTTAATTTGTAACATTTAATCAAGACTATTCAGCTTGTGTGATGCTAAAAAGAGAAAAAGTGCAAGTAATTCTTTGGGATGTGCATTTTTAGACTAAGCAAAAGAACATTCAAACGTTTTTTAAAGCTGTAAACATTGTTTGCGTGTCATTTTCATGAGCTGATATCTTTTCAGAAAGGTTTATGGCTTTCTAACATTTTTGTGCAAAATTTGCAAAAATACCAGTTATTTTTTGGTTAATCAGAATAGATGGAAGATCTTACATTCACAGTAAACCCAAAGGCCCTCTAGAGACCACAGCTTTGAGAATGGAGGGTTTTACGTCACAGTTACAAATACTTTCACGTGTAATTGATTGTTCCTCTCGCCATCTCTTTGCTTACTGGGACAAAACTGTCCAGAAAGGACATCCAAAAGGAAAAAAAGAACAACATGTGATGTTTTATCACTTGTAAAGAGTAAGTAAAGCTCAAGAGACAATCACTTCAGTAAAGAAGAAAGGAAATGCTTAAGCTCTGTGCACCCTGATGCAGCCCAAAGGAAATATTGATCATGTTCATCACTCCTGTTCACAGCTCTCTGAACCCAATAACTCTTTGCTGCTGCTGGTTATCCTGAATGTGAGGATGAGGCAGCTACAGGAAACAGATGAAATGTATAACATTCAGTGAGTCAGCTATTAATTTCAAATTTTTCTGTACTTGTTTAATTTCCCTGCTCAGGGTTGCAGTTACAGATGGGCAGGGCCATTTCAGAAATACAACATAGAGGTTTTAGGTCGGAGGAAGAACCAGTTTCCACAGATAACCTGCAGGTGCAGCAAGCAATAGCAGCTACATTCACATCTGGTCATCTTCTTGCTCATAAATCCTAATAATTTAACCAGTTATTTCAAATTGCATGAAAATATTCTTTGTTTGACATTAACTTTTTCTTTGATAATTTGAAACATTTAAATTTGCTGAAAAAAATCCCAACTTATGAAATTATATATCCTTTCTCACAGAACTAGACTTGCTAAAGCCAGACATAACAGCAAAGCTCATTATCTTCTTAACTAGACATCATCATGTCAAGCCATCTCTTAATATTATACTTTGTTGCTGTTTTTGCAGGAGTTTTAGATAACAGCACACCAGAATCAGAAACATTTGGAACTGCACTGCAATCTACTGAGAGGAGCTTCTGTTATTTTGCCCCCCTCCTATCTCCGTCGCCCTGTTTTTCTAAAAACGTGTTGACCTGGATGAGCTCTGAAAGTGAGAAATGAGGCAGCCGCCTGCTTCCAAGTAAATTGGCTCTCATGGCATTTGAAGGGAGTCATCACACGGGCCCACGAGGAAGGCCAACACCACAAAAAATAGCTCCCTTCAGCTGCACATCACATTTAAAGAGGACTAAAGGGAAGAGTTATTATAACACTGTTGAGGGCTTTTGGTGCTGATTTTCCATCATTGACCCACTCGGTGAAGTTTCTTGTGAAAATATGTGACAGTGCTTCTGCGAGTATAATGAGAAAAAGTGTGTTTGGATCTTGGAAAAACAGAAAGGCAAAATGAGGAGCAAAATATGCTACTAAGATTGATCAGAGCTATTTCCATACACAGATGGTTACATTGGCAGGAAGAATCAGCTTCCACTAACCCCACTTAGCCTCCAATATTGATGTTGCTGATTTGAGAATTTTCTAACATATTGCAGATTGTGACATTTGAAGCACCTGCTGTTTTAATGTTTATGTTTTTACCACCTCACTTTACTTATTAGCTCTTCTATCTCCAAAAACTGTTTCCCAAGTGTCAGAATGACCCTGAGTTTGATTGTAAAACTTTATTCACATTAATCATCAAACGGCCAAAGTAGCAAACACAGAAGCAACGACTTTTGTTTTCTTCAGACTTAGCAAATAAAGCAAACAGTGTTTGGCCAGCCTTCTTGTTCAGGCTTTGTGCCGACTTCATTAATCCCCTGACCTCTGATCTATGCCCACACTTCTCGGTCCAATAAGGCTGCTGTCCCACACCCCACCAACGCAACGCAACACCCACCTGTTATTTCATGCTGTTAGATAGAAAGGGGCTTTAAAAATAAACTTCATGGAGAGACAGAGCAGATTTGTGTGTGAGAGAGAGAAAAAAAAAGTTTCCATGGAAACTAAAGAGTTTTGTCTCTTTAGAGGTATTTGTACAAATAAAACTGGTCTGACATGACATAGCCACAATGAAACCCACAACTGAGGTGTTCAATCAACACTTCCATTTATTTAAAGAATCTATATATACACATATGTACATATATACATATGCAGTTGAGATATTTCCAGTAATATCTGTTTCTGTCCTGATATTGAAAAGATATTTTAGATTGGGTATCTGTGACAATGTGCCTGATCCATAAGGGCAGATCTATTCAGTCTAATTCTGTGCTTTGTGCTCTGAGCTATGTCATGTTTTATTATTTATTTTATTTTAGATTATATTTGGAATACAATTGTACTTCCTTAGGTTTGTTACAGTTAATTTTTTTGTGTTTGTTTTTGTCAGTTTCAGTTTCTTTATTATTTATTTTATTTTGGCTGTTATACTGTTATACTGATAACGCTGACTTGAGTTAAACTTGTGTTGTTTTTACTAGTTTAACTAAGCTTGTGAAGCAACTGGTGTATTTAAGTGTGCTATTCTGGGGCAGGGTTATCAAATAAATTTGAAAATTTAGTACATTTATGTCTATGTTTAAAAAAAAGAAAGATTTGAAGTCAATTCAGCACTGGTTTTCTGTATTTTTTTCTGTTTCATACTAAACCTGAGATATCGGTATCAATATCAGAAGTGAAAAAAGTGGATCGGTGCATCCCTAATACGCAGTTTTGTTCTCAAGAATGGATGACCTAATAATTTAGTAGGAGGTATAGTAGAGTAATACAAAACCAACAAAGCCAACAGCTATGACATGAATTCTGCTGATTCTGTCACTGAATCCTAGATCGAAAGGGGTGCGCCCTAAATAAATGTAATGTGGAGTCCACTCAGCGAGGTCATTCATCCTTTGGAAAAAACAAACAAACTAACAAAACTGTCACACAATTGGCTCTTAGGCTACGTTCACACAACAGGTCTTAATGATTAGTTCTGATATTTTGCTGAAATCAGATTTTTTGTGTGTGTGGTCGGTCATACTACTTATTAAATGTGACTGCAATCAGACTTTATGTTAATAGTTTTCAATCTGAAAACAACCCACATGTGCAGAAGAAGACTGTTAATGTCACACAGCAGCACACTGTTTATGTAAGTAATAATGGATGGAGCCGCTTACGGATCAATTTTAAATTAGCAAAGCGAGACACTTTTTATAGTGTCTCACAAGACTATAAAAAGACGAAGGAAACGCTCCACTAATTAGCTCCATCCAAAGTGTTGGCACTGCTCAGCCATTGTTTACATCCAGATTTACCATGTCTGGTTTCTTCTGCTACAAGATTATGATGCATGTCTCACGTGAACAACACAAAAGTCAAATAAAGTGCAACATGACCGTTCTGACTGCAGATGTTTTGATTTAGTACCACATATGGAAGTGGCACAAATCTGATTTTTTTGGTGTGAAAAGATCAGAATTGTAGACTTCCTTGAAAAAATTCAGATGAGTCGCATTTGCCTACTGTGTGAATGCAGCCTTATTTAAAGCTGCAGTAGGGAGAAAAGCTCTAAATGTGTGTACTTTTAATCTATTTTGATCTGCCTCAATGGCACATACTGAAAACTACAATCTTCTCTGACCTGAGCTCTATTGAAATTTATTGGCAGTGCTAATCCTACCAAAATGAAAAAAAAACTACCATTTCTGTCTAGAAAAGAAATCAAATATCCAGCCAGAATTATGCCAGAAACTTGTTGATGGATAATCAAATTATGCAGTAAAGATATTAATGGGGTTGTATCTTTATAACCTTGTGTTTATAATTTTGACTGAGTGGGAGGTAGAGACAATTCACTATCAGTTCAAGCTAATGCAAGTTGCAACGTAAGCTCACCTTAAAATATAGGTAAAATAAATCATCAATAATGCTAAATTGCTGCCACATTCGTGCCTTTAAGGAATGGACAAAATTAGCCAAGAAATACTGAATCAAAGATAATGCCTGTAAGCAAAGTAAATATGTCTGTTAAAGTTTAAAATGCAACAAACAGGTTTAAATGTGTTACATTTAAAGAACCGCTTAACTTCTCTCAAACTGGGCTTGTAAATGTCACTCATAAATCTCTACTGTGTATTTTAAGGATCCGCCTGAGTTGGCTAAAGTCTTAAATATATACTCCACATTTCCACTCCCTGAGGAAAACAATAGCACTTATAAATAGCCACATAATCAGAGCTCTCTCTTTCTCTCTCTCCCACACTCACAAACACACGCATACACACGCACAGTCACCGACTCTGTCAGGCATCGGGACAGATGCACAACTCTCAGGCAGGAAAGAAAGAGCGACTCGGTCTGTAGACAATGGAGCAACAGGAGAAAGCTCTGGATGAAGGCATCACTAAGTTTGCACTCGAGCCATCGGGGTGAAGTTTCCTGACAAAGATGTTTGATTACTAAAGAGAACAAGGAGGAGAAGAAGGAGGGAAGAGGCGACAAAAAACCTGCTTAGATTTCTGTTCAAGAGGATGATACTGCAGTTCGTCTCCATATGATTTTGATTTCAGCACTGCAAAAGGTGAGTGTGTGCAGTTTTTTTGAAATTATATTTGAAATGCATTTATGTGATGCCAGAAGTTGATGATGTAGAGGTGGAAAGGTTTTTCACATCTTTCAAACATGCTTTACTTCCGTGAAACAAAGTAAATCAGAAAGTTTTACACTGCCTTAAGTTGACACATTGCCCTCTGCTCTGATAAATGACTTTTTAGAAGTTAAAAGTCACCATTAAATGAACGTACAAGAAGGTAAAAGAAACTATTTGAAGAGCCGGCATCTTTTTCTTTTGTCAGGGCAGCACTTAGCTGTAGCTCTTCTATCATTCTCCCTGCTGTCGATTATTCCTGCAGGGGGGGGAAATTGATTTTCAGAACTGGACAGTTACCATGGCCTGAATGAAGCTAAGGACGTCACAGCTGCAGCTCAGTTTGCAAACAGCCTCGTCATAACTTTAGCTTGTGCTGTGAGAACCCATCGACCCGGATTTAGGAGTTTCTCCTACAGGGTGTAAAGATAATTCTTTAAAGTTTTGTTTTAAAGGAACTGCAACACTGTAACAGCTAATTAAGTTTTGATGTGGGTGTGAAAATTACATCATTTGCCATTCTGTAATGCATTAAAATATGTGCAAAATTCTTAATTTGGAATTTAATTTCCTAATGGTGGAACACACAGAGAGAAAGAAACAGAACATAAAAATTCACATTACATACCTTTGATTCAAGGTTCATGTTTACTCTAAATGTGCCAGTAGGTAAATTTGTTTGGCAGCTAATTTTCAAAGGATGAGTTTTAAGAAACACATGAAATAACAAAGAGTTTGCGTAGGTTTTTCATTAAATATAGAACATAAGTCTGCTGTAGATTAATGATTGTACTTGGTTATTTGAGTGTTCTCCTATTTAAAAAGAGAACTGCCCTGGTGAGAGCTCTAGTTTTGGTTTTCTTCAGGGAAAGGGTCCAGCAGGAAGCCAAGATAACACTCTTCAGCAATACGCAGGCCGCTGTCGCTTAGGAACATCTTGTACCAACTGTTACAGATTTTAACCAATTCTTGTCTCATATAAGAAACACTTTTTCTGTTACGAAAGAAGAGAATTGTTTTTTGTGTTGATTTGTCAGTTTATAATGTTGATGGCTGTAGATCTGCAAAAGAAAATCCCTCACATACTGAAATTCATTCTTTTAATTCTGTCTTTCAGACTCACAGCCCCAGGTCAAATAACTAGGGCCAAATCTTAAAAATAATCCATTAAATTAGGGCATTGATTACATCTTCATGAGTGCATGTAAACCTATTAAGAAAGAAATATGTGTTTAGATTTTTCTGTATTTTAACAATTTATTAATTATTATTTAAATGTGTTGGACAATTTTTTAATACATGCTTTGATTATTGATTGGACAAATCAGTCATTCACATTTTATTTTGTAAAACCATCTTGTATTATTATTCTTATTAGTTTGATCTTATATGCCAGCCTATTCTTTAAGAGGAATGTGTTTTTAAATAATGCAATCATGCACTAATTATTTACTGACTTATGCATAAAAAAAGACTATGATTTTATGCTTTTAGCACATAATAAATTGGACTTGACCTGCAAAATGTCCAGGGTGGAGGTGCCCAACTTCAGTCCTCAAAAGCTAAGATCCTCAAAGGCTCAAATTTTTAAACGTGTCCTTCCTTCAACACACCTGAGTCATATTAATGGCTCATTACCAGGCCTCCACAGAGCTGAATGACTGAGTCATTTGAGTCACAGGTGATGCAGAAGGGTTCATCTAAAAGTTGCAGACTTGTTGGTCTTGATGCCTGTAGTTGGACAACCCGTCCAAAACCTACTGGAGATAAGCAACCTCTCCTCCCACAGCAAGAGCTTGCAAAATACTCTCTATTACACTGGAAAATATATCATTTGGGTCTTCTAACTGTGCTGCTATAATAACTACTAGGAACCTAACTGTACCCTCAAAGATCTTTTTTGGGTCTATTTTAATATATTAGAATGAAATTTTGCTAGTTTTCACATATTAGATTATGTCAGCTGTTTCACACAATAAAACAACATTAGTCTTTCACAATGAACACAACAAGCCAGCCGCAGAGGTGGAGCAGACATGTTCTCATGGAGATATACAGCAATTAAAATCATTATTACTCACTGCAGCTCTCTCTCAGGACTTCTGTCAGCTTGGGAAATGACTGTGCTCACACTGAAAGAAAAGCAATTCAAGTTTACTAAAGTTATGATGGCTTGGTGGGAATCTACAACCAAAAACAAAAGAAAGCAAGCAAGACAGAGAGATGTATTTAGTTACACGAATTATCTTATGAGTAGGAAGAAACTGCACGACAAGTGTGGATCAGTGCAAAGGAGTTTTCCTATCATCTCAAAGTTATATAGCGTTTTCTTTTTACTTATTACAACTGAAGAATCCATGGTTTGAAGATAGTTTTGTCACTTATTTATACAGTTAATGAGCATAATAAATAATAGTATCAGTGCTGCACTTGGTTCCCGTAAGATGCGTTTGGACAAAGCAACATTTTCTGGTTTCTTTGTCTTTCACTGCTACTTTTATTTTGAGGGCAGAACAATGTGCCAAAAAGCAGTTCCAGGAGAAAAAAATAACCTTAGAAAATCACACAAGTAGTGAAGTGCTACGTTCGAAAAGACCCTGAACTAGGCATGGGGCCATATTTTTACTTTGCAAAATCTGTGTAAACATATAGTTTGATCTGCTTTTGCTTTCAACAAAAAACAAGCTTAACATTAGCTGTAACATTTATTATTTTTTTTTCTATTTTTACATTTAGACAGTAGAATGATGATCTTTTGGCTGCATAATTAGTTGGGCTGTCTACTTTAAATCTTCTGCCAACTGCAGTTTTAAAACTGTTTTACCCTAACATGAGAAAAAAGTGAAGGATGGTGCTTGTATAATCGTAATACCGCCACTGTCACAACCAGAAATATTTGTTACAATCAAATTTATATTTCCTCTAAGCAGCCTTCTTTCAGCCAGCTGTCTGACAATGCTCAGTTTCAGGAAAAGGAAGTGCTGGGCTGTTTTATTTTATATTTTGAAACAGTTTAAAACCTTGATATACATTGATACAAGTATCTGTCCCATGGATACTCTGAATCTGTGTTAAAAGTCTTCCAAAGGGACTTTCTAAGCATTTCTGACTGGTTGCGTATTTTCATCTGTTTGGATCCGTCATTCCAACTCCGTCATCTGAGTTTAATCTCTCATTATTTCTCTTTAAATATTACACTGAGAATATCTGGTAATGTTTTCAGACACAGACTTCAATCTCAAATACAAGAGATATTTCATACACAACTCTGGGGCAGTAGAGAGAAAGAGAAAACACAGGTGTCAAAAACCTCTTTTAAGGTTTTTATTTGAGGGAAACCAATCCGGATTTTCAAAATTTCTTTCTAAGGACTATAACACCTACAAAACACAATTATTTAAACCTTGAATTCAACAATGAAATGTGTTAAACATTTATCGTAAGGGCAAATGCCATGTTGCAGGTTCATTGATAGATGTAGTAAGTTTAGATCAAGTCAGAGAATATAATTTTTTGTTAGTGCATCAAAGCATATGTCTCTAATTTTTATTTTATTATGCTAAACAAAAAATTTAATCCTGCTTCTTGGTGACATTTGCAAACTCAAAGAGAGCAAGTTTTCAGTTTTGATGCTTTTAATGGAAAAAAAAAAAAAAAGAAGAGATTTTCAGTGTTATTACTTATATAAGCTTCCAATAGTCAGAGCAGGTGAAGCTAAAATTAATTGATTTTGATGACTGGCTGATTGACTGGGTAATTATTAATTATAACTTTAATAAAGATATCAAGATGTTTTAGTTTTATATTTTCCTGATTATAACAGAATGCTATTTTCCTTTTATTTAGATTTAGATCTGAGCTCACATTATTTCATTGAACTATTTTTAGTTTAAATCAGAATTAACTACATTAAGTTGGGTAATTTGTAATTTGATTGAAACAGAATTTTGGTTGTTTTGTTACATAAAACCAGTGTTGTATAAAGTACTCAAAAAATTTACTTAAGTAAAAGTACAAATACACAGACAAAAATGTACTCTAGTAAAAGTAAAAGTACCACATTAATATTTTTACT
>CAEFZX010007306.1:0-93586 GCA_903066825.1 Alfaro cultratus | reverse complement strand
TATATACCAGCATCAGTGCACAACTGCAGGTAATTAATTAGACTCTACAAAGAACTTAAACACACAAAGACAAAATGGGCATCAGAAGTTTGTATCACTTTATGGTCTGCAGCCTTGGTGTATGGTTGGATACTAGGCAGATGTTTCTAACAAAAATACATTAGCAGCAGGAAAATCAAAGATGAAAACACTCTCTACCCTCAGCTTTACATCTGTTGAACACATTTAAGCCCTGTCGCCTTTAATCTGCGAGCACACAAACATGCTCTGTGTGCTTAGTAACATGCTTCAGTGATCCTCCAGTTTCTCTGCCTGCTCAGCAGGCGTGAGTGGTGCCCGCCACCCTGGGGTCCTGGTTAATAATTGGCCGCTTCACTCTTTCTCTGAAGGTAGCGGGATGCTGGCTCAAAGAGAAGACCAGAGCCTGGGACCGGGGGAAAGACTCCCAGAGTTAGAAAAGCTTGTGATCAGAGATCTGCGTAACCCTAAAAACGATGGGGGTTTGACCCGGTGGGGAAGGAAGCGGACTTCTGAAGTCCCTCTGTGCAGCTGCTATAGAGATTTCAGAGGAATGTGGCCCAGTTTGCTCTGGACATTTGCCTCTGGAAGCTGCTCTGACAAACATCAATTAGCACCGCCACGCTAACTGTTGCTCAAGTAGCCACCCACACATAGTCCATTATAAGTGCTCACTCTTTCTCTCCCTGACACATATTTCATTCCAGATTTCATTCAGTTTTGGTAGAAGAAGGGCTTACTGGCCTTCCAGTGCATTCTAGAAATATGCCAGTGGCAAAAAAGAACAAAGAAATGTCAGGAACATGTGTTTTTGATGTGACATCAATATGTAGCATAGAAAGATGGTAATTATCCTACAACAGCAATCCCAAGACAAAGAACCGTTAAGTGCTGCTGGCTGAAAAGCCTTCACAAATATTCATTGTTGTCAAGCAACAGAAAAGTTGTCCATTTGGTGCAGAATTTTTACATCTGAAGAAGTTTTCAGAGTCTTTCTAAACAAGGAGGTTTCATTGTGTTATGAGCTAAACAGAACCTTGCTCCAACGGACTTGGCAGTGTTTCCAGACTTGTTTCATCACAGGATCATATGACCGGCCGCCATCCCCTCCCCTCCTACCGTGATTCCCTCTTAATCTCAGAAATATCTGTGCGTCTGAACACGCATCAGGACCCAGCCAGCTCGGCCCCTCACTCCCCTCCACACGGCTGTTATACTTGGCAGTCTCAGCCAAACAAGATCAGGAGATAGGACATGCAGGGGAACGTGATGCCAAGCATCTGCTTATTTGATTTTGTTTTCATGGTTTCTGAGGGCATGTAAAGCCATTTCTAAGTAGTTTCTATCTGTTTGTGTTGAAGTGGTGGATGCATAATTTGATACATTGTCTGATTTCTTTTAAAGTGCAATTTTCTTTTCAAATTGGATACTTTAAAGAGAATATTGCAGTTAAACTCAGTGTGACATGTTTGTTTGTTTTTTCCTTTTTGAATTTTGGCCTTTACTCTCCAGAAGCTCTGTCCTCTCCTGTCTGGTTCAGCTGATGATTTGGCCAAAACAGAGTTACTTTCTCAAAATAATGTAGTTTAGGACCTTCAATCTGTTATGCTACTATTTTGTTTATGCTGACGCCTTCTACAGCTTCTGATACGGGACAGAGACTATGAAGGCTAACCATTTTATCTCCAAACTCCTGATAAGCTGTGAGTCTGATTAAATTTAGGAAATTCAAGCTGCTTAAAGTAGCTGATGCCTTTTACATTTTATGTTTACATATAATAGTACTTGTTAGTATTTGTTGTGTTGAACTTCAATCTGGTATTTTCATTGGACGGTAACTGTTATCAAGATACACCAAGGTTTCATGAAGTAACAGTTTCAGGGTTTTTAAAGCATTGAGTAATGTGATGTTGCCCCTACCTCCTCTTTGGCCATGCACTGCCAGTCAGCTGGCTGAAAACTGAGACCTACACTTTACAGCTCCAGAGAGACGAATTTAGGAGTTCTGATTCATTTCCAGTCAAAAGAAGCATAAAGTCATAACTTTTATTTGGGTAATGTTTAAAACTAGAGTTGGCATCCTGTGAGCTACATGTCTGTAAATCAACCAGCTGCAGAGTAGCCACCTGAGCAGGTAGCCTGACTAACTAATAGAGTCTAGCTTTATAGGTTATGTTAAAGAAAGGCTAAAAGGTACACTTCTTACACAAATTATGGTCTAAAAACAAAAGCAGAAGTAATTACATATTTTCACACTCTATGAAAATAGATTGATATAAGGAAACTGTTTTTACCGAAGTAAACATATTGTGAGCCCCTCCTGTGCCTGTGTCAGAGCAGAGTGTCAGCTCTGTTGTGTCTTGTTTCCTGTTATAAAAGAAAGAAGACGTTGCTCCTTAGTATTCTATGCGGTTTGTACATGAGGAGCAGGACTTGGCTTTGTTCCTCTTTGCTTCAGTGCTCTGACCTGCTTGTTTCTACGTAGCACTGGCCCATCCTGACATGTGGTGCCCCAGGAACAGTACTTGTGCCAATGCCGGGCCTGATTGGATTGAATCATCCTGAGGCCCCATTCCTTCATGTGGAAACAGGTCACCAGGCCCTATCCCGCAATCACTCCTCTGCAAATCCATTTTCAATTAGCTGTCTTGACAAAATCAAAGATTATGACATGTAAAGATGAGTCTTATTCATTTGTCTTTTCCCTACTGCATAAGTCATCCCTCTCTTCTTTCCTTGGTGCCCTACTCTGCCCTGCTGCATTGTACGGCCTTATATGGAGAGCTCAGAGGAACAGCTGCAATAGGCCGATCCAATCTAGGCCACCTGGCCAAGCATGGCTCAAGGTTTCAATGTCAGGCTCACATGTGTTTGGCTGGAAGGGCCGTCTTTCTAATCCTCCTTCTCTGTGCCTGAGCAAGATCACATTTTTGCCTCCGACCTCCATTTTTATTTCCCCTAAACCCAACCCCCCAGTATCAAAGTCTTCTGCCCACATTCCAGCCGGAGTGCATGCCAGGCCAGTGAAACGGGACACGGGTGAGGAGAGAAGTTCTTTTTGAAGTTGACCTTCACTTTAATGATATATGCCTGTCCTCCAGGATCTGGAGAGCAATGTGGGGATCCTGGATTACAGGAGTACAGCTGCCACAGCGATAATGAATGAACAATGTATGATGTCATTTCTGCAGGGTATTTTCATTCTGTGCAGTGTACAGTAATATCAGCTGTCATCCAAATGTGTAGCTGTTATCAAGGTCACCAGGCTTTCAACATCAGTTTCAGAGATATGGATATCTGGGAAGAGAGATGCACAGTGGCCAGATTGTAATTTTATCTTTACAGGTCTGAGAAAGTGAGACCATGGTAAATCTATACCACAAAATCTTTGCCCTTTTGTTTTGGCATAATCTCTCTAGACTCTTGGGTATTATTCCCCACTTTTGTTTTTAGCTCACAACATTCAGGGTTTCTTCAAGATTCAGGTTTAGGGCTTAGGGGGATGTGGACGTTTTTAAAGGGGGCTAAATATGTGCCAGTGAAGATGTTGGTGTGTCACACCACAATAAAAGCTCAGGAAGAAACCAGCTGCAATAAACTTTATAAAACTGAGTGACTCAGTGACATGAAGGTCAAAGTCTGACATAAACATAAACACATTAATAATTCTGATTAACCGAACATATTTCTCTTAAGTTCTTGTGCATTAAAAAATAGCCACATAACACTTTTTGGAGGATGAGGTGGGGCAACTTAATCTAAGGTGATTTATTGTATTTTTCTAAACAGTGTCTGTCCAAACTTCATGGCAGAAAATGTTTTGCATTTTGCTAAACATCATATTAATGGTTTGTTTTTCAAAATTATTAAGCAAATCACTCTAGCATTACTTAAAATAAAGACATAAGTGTGATCTTAAACCACTTTTATTAAGAA
Source organism: Alfaro cultratus (assembly GCA_903066825.1). Lineage (NCBI taxonomy): Eukaryota > Metazoa > Chordata > Actinopteri > Cyprinodontiformes > Poeciliidae > Alfaro > Alfaro cultratus. The sequence goes on along the minus strand of CAEFZX010007306.1, from coordinate 89,632 downwards.
GGCATTAGGATATATCAGATTACAGTTCAAAATGTAGGACTTTACTGTGAAGCTTTACCCGAAAGAGACTGAAATCAGAAGTACACTAGACAACAGGGTGCTGTGTTTTATACATGAGATGTTTGTTGAAACAATCTAATGCAGAGGAGTGATTCGCATTAGATCATTCACACATGCAAGAGAAGCTGGCCTTTATAAAGGCACCTTTAATGGTTTAGCACAAAACAAGTATTCATATGCTTTTCCCTCCATCTACTTCTTTATAATCCCTGCGCTCTTCCTGAAGCATTTCCTTTGCTAGCCAGCCTCTCAATCAACAGGGCCCTCACTGAGTCACCTCAGAGTGGGAGTAGTTTAAAAAACACAGCAATAAACCTGCGATAATACAACAGTGGGTGTCCCCCAAAGGCTTTATTATTCAAATGCATGGCCCCTCTGGGTCTTGCAGCGGAAGGCGACTCATTCATATTGAGAGAGTCAGGGAGATTATTGGCTGTGTAAGATGGACTCTGAAAAGAGGCAGGCCATTGTTACCCTCTAACCCAGCGGGCTAAGATCATTCTTTAATTTCAGGACCCCCAGCAGTTCACATTCAAAGTCCCCCTTTCACCATCTGCACATCAGCCCAAATCAACCAACCCCCCCCCCCAACGCCACCGCCTCTTACTCAGTGTATTTTTCTCTTTTAATCCCCCCAGGAATGTGGCTTTGGTTATGGAGAGGATGCCCGGTGCGTGCCTTGTCGGAGCAGCCGCTTCAAAGAGGACCGGAGCCTGCAGAAGTGCAAACCCTGTCTGGACTGTGGCCTCATCAACCGCTTCCAGAAGGGCAACTGCTCCACCACCAGCAACGCCGTGTGTGGCGACTGTCTACCAGGGTGAGAGAGCACTCTGACACCAATCTGTCTAATTTTATAGTAAAAAATGTTTGTTGTGTTTACTAAACATGTAACCTTGTGTCTGCAACAGATTTTATAGGAAAACAAAATTAAGTGGATTCCAGGACATGGAGTGCATACCTTGTGGGGACCCTCCGCCTCCATATGAGCCCAATTGTAAGCACTTTTGAATCATTTGACCACTCCTAACAGTTGGCCTGAAATGCTCCCAGAAATCAGACTCCCCAATCCGCAGCAGGAGATGTTCGAACATGAAACAACAGAGATGCAAAAGTCAGAAAGCAAACACCACCACCACAAACACATGCATTTGAACTTCTTGCCAAATGTGAGTGGAACCAAAACCCAGTGCCACAACAAAGCCAACACACAGACACACACTCAACATGCCAGCACAAAGTCCTCAAGAGTAACCAGAACCACAACTTTCTAAGGGTGGAGCGAGCTGTGTTTGACTCACTAAGTCCAACCGAGGCAGCCAGCTATGTTACGAAGATAAATAAATGCTGGGATTTCAAAGCTGGGAAGTTGAAGAGCTGAAATAGATCCTGCAATGGCTACCTAAGATTTGCCAGCACAGGATTATATTGGATTATAGAACATGTCACTCATTTTCAGTGCTCAGTTTGGGCTAAATGAGAAAACTTCCCTGAACAGAACATTTTGCTAAAGTATTCACTTCCCTTAATCTTTCCGTAACATTAGAGCAATAAACTTCAAAGTAACATGCAGTGGAAGGAAAGGGCAAACAATTTTGCAAATAACAATCTGAAAAGTGTGCATTTGTTTTTATCCCACATTATCTGATACCACCAAATAAAATCCAACCAACCAACTACCTTTGGAAATGACCTAGGTTGTAAACAAAGAACACAAGTAATTACATTTCAGTTTGAACAGCATCATGAAGATTAAGGACCACAACAGACATGTCAGGGAGAAAGTGGTAGAAACGTTTAAAGCAGGCTTACATGTGCAAACCTTAGAGACTTAGAGACACTGCTACTGAAAGGTGCAAATGCATACAACATTTCACAGATTTTTAAAACCATGTACAACTTTTTTTTTTACTTCACAGCTAGGCAACTACAATTTGTTGGTATATTTTTTGGTTGTGAATACCTTTTCAAGGCACAGTTGATGAAAGATTCTGCATGTTTGTTTGATTCAACACCAATTACAACAATTCTGAGTTTGCTGCTTTAATTTCTGGCATTTGTGTGGACAAAAGAAACTGAGAATGTGTTCCAATAAATCCACACAGCTCATATTCCATTAGGATGTACATCCTATTAACTTCTTCCCCTGGCCAAGATCAATCGTATGATTTCAGGTTTGCAAATGAAACCAACAAGCAAATGAACTTCTACCTTTGGTAATTGAGTGTGACTTCCTGCAGGGAGCTTTTACTGATGATTTAAGTGTTGAAAGAGGGGAAATATCACCTAAACAACATTTGCAGTCTTTGCACAGCAGAATGAAGGCGTCATTGGACCGGCTGCTTTTGGTTTTGTTCTTTAATCTCGCCTCTTTATTGATGCGGATAAGAAAAAAGGAAACCTGGATATGTACGCTGACCTTGAGACAACAGGCCTCCCTCTGTCTGCTCATTTGTCCATCTGTGCCGCTTCCCGTTTTGATACTGGAGGAGGCCTGTGAAACAAAATGGCCATTGTGTGTGGGAACATAGCCGGTGGTTCGCTCCTACAGGGACTCTCAGTGGAGTATTTCCAAATGTTTGAAAGTCTTGGCACGCCCCCCTCTCAGCCGCCCTTCACCCTCCATCCACGGCTGTTATCTCGAGGAGGATGGTGAAAACTTAAAGGGCAGATCATTCTAATAGGCCACCCTGGCCCGGGGCAGCGGTGCAGCTGTGCAGGAGGAAGCAGTTGTAGTCTGGGGTGGACTGTAAATCTTCCCCCCTCCTTCTTTCTTTCTCTCTCTTCCCCCAGTGGCTTTTTAGAGTTAAAATGAGGTTGTGTTTTATGGATTTCTTCATCCTCTGTAATGCGTTTCATCTGCTGAAATAGTTCACCGTCCCGGTGGAGTTGAACCTGTATGCGTTCTCTGGTAGCTTCGTCCTGCACTGACTTTATTACAATGAGCTTCATAAATAAGCCAGTCAGGAATTGTAAATGTTTTTCAGTTTATTCACAGACAAAAGTGATCAAATCCAGCCATTATGCATAATTAGTGCAACCTTTAAGCAAAAAGTTGAAAAATCTATTGAAAAAGGTTTGACCTTATCTGAATCTTCATTCCTTAGAATGAGATAAATTGCTTGTTTGTTTTTCAAGTAAAACTAATTACTGAGCTGCTGCCAGTTAATCAGACGGTTTGTGGAAGTCTACGTTTTGTTTCCCACTAGATAAAGTCATTAGTATGTCCTTTTATGATGTACATCGTGAATGCTACACATTTATACATTCCAACTTATCAACACTTTGACTTTTTATTTTTTTTGCAAGTTTTTTAATACAATTGTGAACATTTCACTCATCATTTACTCATATAGAATACTTTTTAACATTGCACCAATTATTCAGACAAAGACGGGAATCAACCAGTTTTACCTCGATTGGCTGTAGTTTGTTACCAAAACTAAGATTTCCCTCCATTTCCAGTCTATACACACGTCAGCTAACAGCATGTTATCGATTTTGATGAATATGAGAGTGATGGAGGTATGATAGAGTTTCTTTTGGATTCAAAACCACTGACTCTATCAGGGAACCAGCTGTACATTTAGCTTCTTATGTCTTTTGGTCTTTAAAATAAAATACAAAAATTGAAAGACCTGATCACTAAGCCTTTGTTAAACACTCTTCATTTTAGCTTCTAGTTCAGGATTAGTAAAAGAGTATTTCACAGAGTTGTTTTTATTATTATTATTATTATTATTATTATTATTTGTACTTTTTTGCCTCATGGGCTAATGCAGATCAATTCTTTTTAAAATTTTCCAATCTGGACTGAATCATCTTACAAAATATACAAATTCTGTAAAACACAGAGTGGGAACTTCTGATACATTTAAAAATTCAAGTTGTGATGTGGTAAATACATTTCACTTGGACATAAAACTCTGTAAACAAAAAATAAATAACAATGTGTTTATAGATTTGCTTGTTTATTATACATTATGAAATGAGGAAGAAAGCCTGGAAATGAATGTTATTTTAATTTCTCCTTTTTTCCTGAATATATTCAGACCCGAAAACCATTTTAGTGCTTTTTCAGACTTTTCAAGTCCACATATTAAAATTGGACTTATCCTCCAGTATTTAATTTTATGAATCCAGTTCCCAGAAAAAAAGGAAAGCTTCCAGCCTACCAGCACCTTAAAGCAGCGGTTCCAGCATTTAAACTCACACTCATCGAAGCCACAAAGAACACTTTGTCCTGCCTCCTGTCTTACTCAAGCTATACGCAAACTGAAAAAGCGGCACCTTACAGCAATAATCATGCTTGGTGTTGCCAGAGAAGAGATGGTTACATGCACACAAATCGAGTCAGCTTTGACACGAAGGCAAAAAGTTCAATCTGAGCTGAAGAGGAAGTGCTTCTCTTGCCATCAAGCTTTATGTCACCAGATCAAGTCAATACAGGAAATGTATTAATGGGTAAATTAAAGCCTTAATTACTATAATCAAATAATCCACAAAGCCTGAAGGTCAAAGGAAACGGTGACATAAATATGAGTGAAAACCACAGCAAAGTTTAAGATGCAACACAGTTTAGCTATCACTGCAAACTTCACTGGAAACTTTCTTGTCGTAATGTTTGTGGTCATAAATTATATTTGGTCTCATGTAGGGAGGTGGCCATAAAAGGCAAATGAAAACAACAAAAAAATTAAAGGTAGTTAGAAAAAAAAACTGTTTACAGGGTAATAATCTGCAGAAATGCTACAGTTTCAGGATGTTTTGCTTTTATTAACATGATATATTGGTTAAAATGATAATCACTGTATAATTTTTTTTATTTATTTTGATGCATAGACTTAATTTAATATAAAGAATAAATAAGTACTAAATAACTTTTAGCCATTCAGCTCTTCAGACAGTAACCGTGTTATAATCCAGTGTAGTTTCTTATTTCTCCTCATAGGGGAAATTAATTTTGCACCAAAGCAGTTCAAACATACAGCACAACGTAATTTAATAAGCTAATTTAATAAGGAGACACTCTGAATAACTAACCAGCTGTTATCTACGTGCTTTACTTGTGCTTCTGTCTAGGGACATGTTTATCCTGTATTTTTGGTTAAAGTTTTGTTTCAAAATTAAAATAACCACAAAAAATGATAAACATATCATTTTTTGTTTATCAAAAAATGATATGTTAATAAAAATGATATGTTACCATTAACAGGGTAACCTGTTAATGGTAACATTAACAGGTTACCATGTTAATGAAGGTAACCTTCATTAACATGAAGGTTAATGAAGGTTACCTTCATTAACCTTCATTAACATGAAGGTTAATGAAGGTTACCTTCATTAACCTTCATGTTGGATTATTTTAGCAGCAGTACGACTAATTGCTTCTGTTCTTTTAAAGAAAAAAGATCACACCAAACATTTTTATTGTCTTTGTACACAAGATTATGATACTGTGAGAATCTCATCCGTTTATGCCCGTTTTTCAGAAATTTACTCTCTGAATATTCTTGAAAATATTCCCAAATAACAAATTGTATCTTTTTTGTAAGTGAGTTTATTAGTTTTGTTTCAGCCGACCTGACAGCAGGGTTCAGCAACAGGTGGGAGAGGGGCCCTGCTGCGTTACTTCTTTAAAACATACTGTATGACTGAGTTGTTGTTATTTTAAAGCTGTGATTCCAGATATTTAACATGCCATGTCAAATTTAATAAATTACATTTTCTTCACTGTACTGAAACTACAGTATATCTTAATACATGAATCTAAATGACAACTCATGTCTATACCAAAGAAAATGGATTCCTCTCTCCTGTTCAGCGATCAGGGTAAACATCGCTATGGCCCCATTAAAGAAAGACCTTTGAGGCCTTCATACAGACATAAGTCAAAGAGCCTTTTAAGGTGCAAAGAAGTGCTGCTTTTATTTAGACTATAAGTGCCATTCCACAAAGTGAGTGCGTATGTGAAAGGCTGCGGTTTATTGGTCTGGTTTGTGTGGAGATAGTATCAGCAGGTGAGGGCTGTTCAATGGAGCAGTGTTTATCTGTGTGTGCTGCAGCTGCCGGCGCTCCGATAACAGGCTGCCTTTGTGTTGATGCTCACCTCGGATGAGCTGGATCTGACCTTCACAATGAAGACCAAGTTTAAACACCATGGTCAGATGTCAGACACCACACAGATACCGTGGGCTGGTTAAGAGTCTATAAAACCAAACACTAACACAGTTGGAAACAACACTTAGCTTTAGGGTGACGGTTTAGATTCTACATTTTAATACTTTAGGCGAAAATAATTTTTGAACTGATTAACTGTGATTTAATGTTTTTTTTTTTGTTTTTTTTTTGCCTCAGTGGTTTATATTTTATTCTTTGAGAGCAAACAAGGAGTTATCAGCTTCACTGCAGCTAAAGCCTTTCAATACAAACATGCCTGTATAAACAGGAACTTATATAAACCAGCATGGTTTAAGCTGTGCCACGAAGCCTCTGGAATGTTCCATAAATCCGACATCATGTACGTTCTCTTGTTTATATCTAACCGATCCTTTGCTGTCCCTTCTCGGAGATTAGAAACGCTGCTTTCAGTGTTTCATCATATTTTCCCATCTGAAGGAATGTTAAAATACCCTGATCCCCTATCTGTCTGAAAGAGGAGGAAAAAAAACTGGCCAGAGCTAAAGCAATGTTTACACAGCAAAACAAAGAGCTCTTGAACGTGAAAAGGCTGATACTGGTCGCCTTTATGATTAATATACTGAAAAACAAATAGTGGAGCTGACTAGAAAAAGATCTCCTCAAACAAGAACTCACTCATTCTGGCTGCCATTCTCACTGGTAACCACTCAATCTGCTTCACGTCACTGTACGCTCCCTGTCACTGTTTGCTCTGTATTAAGCCACGCCTTAAATATCATACGCACACGGACCGGGGGAGACTGTGTGTGATTTCTCTAGCAGATCAGAGTTAATTGTGTGAAGCTATTTGTACATGGCCTTGAGAGTTTAGGCTTCTACTGTCTTTCACAAAACAACAGAGTAGAAGGGCTTTAAAATTATGCACAAATTTGGAATAGTTATAAACTGACTGATATGTCAAGGGTGTGCCAGCAAGACTAAAAGGCTTCAAATTTTCTCTGTGTTATCTTTAGCCCTCAGGATTTCACTAATAATGGTTGATAATAAGGAAAGAGTTGACCCTAAGGATTCATGATGTGTACCCAAAATTGTATTGTGATGTGTGGTAAATATTGCTATTATGCGTGATGTTTTAGTTGAATTAAACCATATTGTGCTGTGCAAATATCCCCATCCTTAACGTTCCTCTTCTACACAAAATTTGTCAGCTTCTACAAAGATTTAGGCTAAACTAAAGTGAACTGAGCAACATTGCTAGCAGCAAATTACAGGACAAATACCTGACAATATGGCTCTATGGCTCATATCACGCTAACTGTTGTTTTGTACATATCTTTCTTAAAAAATAGTTTTCTGAAGGTTGCTCTCATGCATCTTTGGAAATAATCATGATAAAAAAAAGTATCATCAGTCATCAGCTTTAGGTTTTAAATAATACAAAGAGCCACAGATGGCAATTTAAAAAAAAAAAAAGTGTAGTATAGTTGTTTTTCATTCTTGATCTTACAGAAGTAATTTCCACCAAAAATTCAGGTTTCAGATTACTTGTATCCTTCACCAGTGGTAAAATCTTAAATGGGCTTTGATTGTGTTTTTGTCAATGTATCCTATCTGCTATCAGTGTTGGTCCAATTGTAAATTGATCTCGCAGATGAATTGGTACCTCAAAACTAAAAAGCAAACATGACACACATGTTTGCTTTTGATAAACTCAGTTTTTCCTTTCACTACAGATAATGTTATTGTGTGAAATGTGAAAAGAGTTGCACGTAATGATCTCCCCACCATTAATTATCACCTGATTCTTCAAAACACAGCTGCAGAGTGTTTTGGTGGTTCTTTGCTCTCTGCCTTTATTTTGCGTTTGCTTAAATCTCTGCACTTTGCACTGTGAAAACTGAAAAAAGAGTTAATGGTGAAACCTGACTCTGAGTAAGTTCTTGTGATGTGGCACGCTATGATCTCTGTTTAAACTAACAACAGTCTCCGAAAACATTTGCAAGAATCCACAAATGAGTCGCCCGCTGCAACCGCGTGGAAAACTTCATTTGATTAAAGGATGATTACATGTAGCAGAAGCAATTTTTTCTTTTAAAAAACGGCTTCACGTTTTTCTGTTGTGATGTTTAGCCTTAAGCCGCATTAAGCCCTGACGCTCCATAGCTGTGCGAACATGTAAAATGAGCTGCATTCTTCAAGGCTTTATATGAATGTGTGTTAAGGGTCCCGATGGCAGGAGCAAACACAGACATTGTGTTTCCCCTCAGATAGGAAGAGACGTAATGGAGCCTCATTATGAAAGCAGCACAACGTAGACGCTTAGATGGACTGTGTTTTCTAATTTTGTCCCATGCATGAAGACACTTGAGGGGTTTTTAAAAGCTGTCCTAGTTTGTGTGCCTGTCGAAGTGCGAGAGAGGTGGTAGGTAGAGCAATGTGTGTAAATCATCTTCTGTTCAGAACAAGACAGGTAGTTAAAGCGGGAATCCGCCACAGGCATTTTGTCTTTGAACTCCTCTACTTATTTCATTAGGCTTTAGCAAAAAGGTAGCTGACCTAAAGAACAAAGAGACAATTAATGTCCTGCTTCCACATCACCTGGGAAGGCTCGCATTAGATAACATGCAAGGCCCTCTGCTGTATTTGTCCCAACTCCCATGGACGTTTCTTCCATTTTAAGTAAACAGCGTGTTATTTCTCCGCTCTGATTCCCTGTGTGTTCTCTTCTGCAGGTAGCGGGCGTGTGAACCTGGTGCCTCTGCCCTCCGTGGTGACGAGTCCTCGTGACGTGGCGCTGGCCGCAGTCATCTGCAGCGCTCTGGCTACGGTCCTGCTGGCGCTGCTGGTTCTGTGCGTCATCTACTGCAAGAGGCAGCTGCTGGAGAAGAAGCCCAGCGGTCAGTCAGGATGCCCTCAAGCTATGTGTTGTATTTCCTTGATTTCTCAAAGAAACATTTCGATGTTTTCTTATTAATCCCTTCTTTATGAGTGTGGCTTTGATAAACTGAATTGCTGGTAAAGATGTGCAAGTTGTAATCTTTTACTAAAATGGGCAGGACGACATCACAGAGACTCCAGAATTGGAGTATTTTTAGCTCTTTTTTTGTCAATTTTGCAACCTAATTTACAGAATTGACAATTAAACGCTTGTGGACATTTAATCCACAAGCAATAAAAGCAAGTCTTAAGGTCCCTGCAAGACTAAAAAAGAAATTTTTGCGATGTTGTTTGGTGAAATGGGTTCTTGTTAACACGTACAAGCACAAAATCAATATATGTAGTTTGAGTTAACGGGTTCATTGTGAGATTTTTGAGGTCATCTTTAGGTTTCACTTTCTGAACGTCATTATCAATAATTAAAGCTTCAAAAGGATTCGAACATAAAACTGAGACTTGTGGAGCTCCACACATAGCAGAGAAAACCAACATATTTTATGTATTTTGTCCTTTAATCCACAAAAAACTCAGTTTAATATCACTAAAAATTATTATTTATAAAACTTCTGACCAAAGAGGGTTTGGGGAAATCTCTGTATTTACATGGGGAAACTGAGATTTACATGATTCCCAATTGACTTAGTCATGTATTTTATTACTTTTATATTCTAAAGTTAATATAAAGTTTAGCTTTATATTAACTTTAGAACTACTTTACAATTTAAAGTAGTTCAATCTATATATCTATCAACACAAATTAACCTTCAGGCTCTTTCTTTAATTCCTAATAGGAAGTTGTGTTTGTTTCGAAAAAGCTGACACCGGTTTTAGCTTTGCGCTGCGCTGCTCCTTACGCGTTTTTGAATTACTTTTGAACATTTTGTGAAATCTTTGTGGGTCTATTACAACAGTGACATTTCAGTGCAAGATAATTTTGTGAAGATGTTTAAAAAAAAAAAAAAAGCACGTATGCATTCTAAAGCATGTCTTTAAATTATTATCCTGACTTCAGAGATATTAAGTTGGCTGATTAATGTGTTTGAGAAGAGTTGCTAAGGCCTTGAAATGAGGCTTCACTGCTGTCTGAACTTGACTTCATTTCTCCTTTGTTAACTTCCCAAACCGGGTGCTGAACTAAGCTTTATTAAACGACGCTACATATTTGTGGGAACTTGTTTAATAAGCTGCATTCGTGAGGCTAGAAGTGATTAAGTCTGTGAAATATCCCCGGGCGACAAATTAATGACATCATGTGTCCCCTTTGAGCATGTCGGGAATAAAGAGTTGTAGCAGAAGGTATCAAGGCGTTACCAGTCACTTTTCTTTCTTTTTTTTTACTCCTTGCAAAAAGATTGCTTCAGTTAAGTATTTTGTCAGTAATTTCCTTCCATTAAAATATGCACAACGCCCTTCACCAGAGCTGGCACAACATGCAAACTGTTGTACTTTCAAATTGTACTAAGGAGTTATTATGAACCTCATTAACATGATGCTGGTTAGCCTTGTCAGTTATGTATGATTATGCTACAACTTTGTCCTGTGGAGAGAATGATTGCAGATTTGATTAGGCAATAAATTCACATTTATTGATGTTTTACAGATTAGTTAGTAGTATTTTAGATCTAAAGTCCATTTGCAAGTATGGGTTTTTGCTGAACAATTTGAGAGGTTTGCAGCTCGTTTCTTGCGTCATGGAAGATCACCATGTTGTTTTCTTCTCTTTCAGCTTCCTCTCTGAGGTCTCAGGACTGTCCCTACAGCGGGGCAGAGCTCTCCTGTCTGGACGCCCGCTGGCTCCACGACTTCCCCCACAGAACCTGCTGCCAGTGTCACCTGGACTCCGGACACCACTGTGGTGCGTTTAGGTTCAGTTGATGAAGTCTGTAAGAAATCCAGTGATTGCTTTGTTAACTTTGTTGGTGATCAATTCACCAAAAGATGAATGGTACAGATGTCGGTCTTGAAATTTATGTTGTATTTGTGCGTGTGTGTGTGTGTGTGTGTGTGTGTGCTGTGTAGGTCCAGCACACCTGAACCCCTCTCTGTGCTGTGATGAGAGCTGCAGTTTGGGCCGCAGCCAGGATGTCAGTCCTTTCCAGTCACAAATGAGCCTCAGTGATGAGTAAGTAACATTTGTGCTCAAGTATGAACTTGCAGAGTGTTAACCTATATACATTGTGGTTCAATTATCAAATTTAGCTGTGATAGAAATTATTTTTCTGCAGGGTGAATAACTTACCAGCAGGTGTATGATAGTGGAGACAATAAACCCCCGTGATATCCTGTTGTTGGAGAAAAAATGTGCAGAAGAGGTTACAATTAGCCTAATAATACACTGACTGGACCTAAGAGAGATGGTACCACATTTTATTGATTTACAAAACCAAGACTCGTCATTTGTGTTAAGAGGTTACAGGTAGTTTGCCAGATGATTCCCCCAATGTGAATTTCAACCACATTATCCTGTGAAACACGGTGGTTTAGGTATGATGCTGTGGGGATGTTGCTCATTTATATGAGCAACATACCAGAGGTCATGAATCAGTTTGAATACATTAAAATTGTGAAAAGGTGAACATGCTACCTTGTAGGATGACATAAGATTTACTGTTTTTGAGGCAAAACCAAGAAATATAGAAGTAATCTACAATGGAGTAGATTACCTGCAGAATGTAAAATGTTTTTAACGGACAAAAATATATTTGCCACTTACTTGGTAAATCTAGCTAAACACTAAACAAGTATTTTAAAGGATCTATGCAAATATTAGCTGAATAAGAGGGGATTTGTACATTTGTTAGAGATTCACTAATCACTGTTTCTGGGCCAATTTCTTATCTCCAGCTTTATAAAGCCTAAATTGGCATTTTAAGCTGCTTAACACCCTATAGCAGCAATTACAATTATTAGAATCAGTATCCGTAAATAATGGGAGCTTTGCTTTAAAATGTTCAGCCTGTTTGACATGCAACAAATATTTCATTGTAGAAAATTTAATTACCATTTGACTTGCATCAAGGTGCTTTTTTGTGCTGACCAGAGTAAGATTTTATTTTTGAATTGCCAGTCAAGGATCAGGACAAGTCAAACTGAAAACTGGTTAAAGCCAGTACCAGCTGATTGCTTAATGTAACGCTAATATTACCACTGCAGATAAAACATTGGATTAGAATAAAAAAGACACAGCTAAACAAGGTTTTAATCTAATCCATTGATTCAAATTTGCATAAGTCTCTTCATGGTTGACGTCTTTCTAGAGGCAGAGTTGTTCTCTATAAGCTAGGCCTTTGTTAAGACCTGCAGGTAGGACATCAACCAGCTTAACACTGAACTGCTCCACTTTTCATCTTACTGCCTTCATTATCAAGCTGCTGTAGGCGAATGAAGAGTTCATCTGTTTGAAGCTCCGCCAACAGGAAAAAGCAAAAGGGTGTCTCCACCAGGATATGTTGACGTTGTTACACACTGTTTTGTTTTTCTTTCCACAGAAATAGACACCTACATGAAGAAGATACTCCAATGTGGCTGGAAGGCCACACAGAGCCTGAGTGTGTGGGAGAGGACGAAATGACAGGAAGTGTTGAGTCTCCTGAATACTTGGAGCTTCCTCTCTGTGGAGTCGACTCAGCAGGAGGAAGTGAGGAGGGAGGAGAGGAAGGGGAAGGATTGAGGGAGTATCCATGTGAAAGGAGGAGAGAGGACTGCAGTGACACTGCGACTGATGCACTTCTTCCTAAACAGCAAGGGCAAACGCAGGAAGGTGAGCGGCCATGTTTCTCTGTATTTATTTCACTTTTAAAATAAATTGTATTTTTTGGGGGGTTATGATGCGGTTGTGTATAAATAAATTAACATTTACTCCTACCTTTGGCTAAAAGGCTTTTCTTAAAATAAGAAAAAAAATGCCATCCTCCTACCTGTGTGTATGCCATGACACAGTCAACATTCAAACTAAAACATTTAAACTTTTAATAAAAAGTAATGAAGAATGTTCTGAGATTAATGCTAAATGTACAATACAGAGGTGGGAAAATAAGTTTAGAAGTTTTTCAGACCGGAGTGCATTCTGCCAATCAGGTCTGATGCTGTTACATGTAGGATATATAGATAGGAGTTATGATATTATAAACATGGGTTTATTGTTATTTGAAACATTTTTTTTATAACTGCTGTTATTGCAGATCTGAACAAGTTTAGGTCAATAGCTTTATTATCAGAACTTTACACGTTTGCCTGAACTGGAACGACACGTTCTTGTGCGAGTCCCATTTTCAAGAATTGCTATAAAAAACAGACCTCTGTGTATATTAATAATCCAGCAAAACAAGAAATCATTGATGCCAAATTTGAAGCTTCTGAACGTTAAATTTAGAGGAAGTTGCCTGCTACTGCTACTTGCTCATTCAGGAGGAATAAACGCTGCAATTCAACGCCTCGATGCAATATGCTGGGTTTCCTTATATAGAAAATTTTTTAAGCTAATTTGAATAATAAACTGAGCTTAGCACACTGTTTGAATTCAGTTGGAATGGATGCATGATTAAATTGTAATTTTTTTTTTAGAAAGTGCCTCAAGATGACGTGTTGTGAATTGCCGCTATATTAACAAACTGAATTGAATTGGATTTCATGGAAAAACTTAAAGAAGTAGTTAGAGGATTTTCTATAGATGTTTCTAATTGTGGAACAATTATTTTTTTCATTGAGAAACTATTATTTCTCAATGAAGGGAGTTTTCCCCCACTAAATTAATATACTTCAAATAAGAACTGGATAAGGAATGAATTAATCTTAAGGATTTTTTGCATCTTTAGCTATAGGGAGCATTTAAGTGAAGTGAGCTTTGTAATAATGAATCATCATCATCCTAAGGTCCACTCGTTTTCAGAAAACACACAGAATGGAGAAAATAAATACATTAATTCCTCATATGTTATGTGGAATCGTGTGTCTCAGCCCAGCCTTTTTATAAACCGTTATGTAGCTCTGAGTGTGTGTATGTGTGTGTCCATGATGAGCATGCACTAAAAGAAACTGGAGACAGCTCTAACCCTTTGATGTAGTCAACACGATCCAGCTGTAAGTCAGCTCACTGCCGTCTCAGGACAGATACGTTACTAATCGCTGGTGTGCGCTCTCCTCTTCCTGCTCTCTGCCCAGGGTGACGTGGACGTTTCTGGCTTGAACCCCCACCTGGACTCGACAACAGCCACTCCCAGAATCAGTCTCGGATTCCTACCTAGTCTCCCCACACGCACAGACACACAAGTGCGGTCGTGCCGTCTCCTTGAAATGTCTCGTCAGTGACCTCAGAGCCCTCCGTCAGATGGTCCAAACAAAACACATACATGAATCCCCACAGGAGCGCTGCCGCAGATGGATAAAAACACTAAAACACACTGAGAATGTGAACTCGATGGCCCACTGGGTTCAATCATATGAAGTTGAAACGTTGTGACTTTTACCAGTGAAGCAAAGTGAATCCTGAGAATGTCTCGCATCGTCACATGTAGGAGAATCTAAACTGTACCGCTCGTCTAGAAGCAGGTGTTATGAAGCTTTTGTGTAAAAGTTTGACGAAATGTCTCAAAAGTGAAAAAGTTGCACATCGAAGACAATCTTGATCGTACGGAGCAGGTTGGGACGAGGAATGTCTAAGTGATAAACGCCCTGTAGATACTGTAAAATACTTAATAGGTCAATATTTTTGTTACGGACTGTAGACTTGACTGCATGTTTGCCTTTCTCAGCTCTGTTGTAGCGTTGTTGGTTGTGAAGCTTCATGTCCATGTAGCGTTGTAAATAAACCTCTGAAACAAAATGACATTTCATGGTTTCCATTTTTAAATAATGCAGAAGTGCAACATTTACCTGTGAAATTACTAACTGCAGCTTAGCCTTTAACCTCATCTCCCTGCTAAACACTTTCAAGGTGATACCCCAAGAACATTTTGTATTACCATATCTAAAAATCCCACGAGTAACATAAATTTAAAGTCAATGTCTGTGCAATATGTCGAGGAAAAATTATTCAGACGTTAATGAACAACAATCTGATTAACCAACCCATCCTTTACAGAACAAAGACTGGTTCAAATAAATCATTTAAAGTCCACAATCACTGTGCGAATGCACAGCTGGAACTACTTATTTTCAGCGTAAATTCAGCTTTCTGCTGATATGTGCTTGCATTTACATATATTATTGTTTCCTCAGAGTCAAACAGCATTCCCTGTGTGGGAGAGCCACCCAGCTTGCTCACTCTCTCTGATAGTGCGCTCACATCTTCTGCAACCATGTGGAGCTTCTCCTCAGGCTCAGGTGTGAGGCAGGCAAGCAGAGACAAAGTTAAAAGGAGCAGCTGCAGCTTAGTGTGATTCCTGTCTGAGACGGGACACAACCCACACATTGACTCAAAGTCACTAAAGCCTTTATTTTACAGTCTGTGCTCCTCATCTTTAAATGTGAAATAAATAAAACTTACTTTGTAGAATGAAGTGACCAATTATGTCCTACTGAGGCAGCTGTTCATGTGATTGGACATGTCCCAAAAGTTTCCAGTTGTGTGGTTCGTATTAGACTAAACTGTGAGCCAAAGCTCTGCTCGTCTCCCCCCCGAAACTCCTGACAGACAAAACAGATGGAGCGGCACTAATTCAAAGCCTAAACAATGAGCACATGACAGGAAGAGCGGATTAAGTATTCTTCCTCATGCTGATTTAAGCAGGAAAAAACAATGTACGGCTATCCTGTGTGCAGAGCACCGCTATTTGATGAGGCTGTAGCTGTAGAGTTGAATTATTGAGAATAGAAACAAAGAGAAAAGACAAAAGTATTCAGAAACCCAGAACTTTTTGTCTTTCAGCAAGTGGTTAAACTCACTAAAAAGAAACAATCGGACTGCTTGTCTTTAAAGTTCTCAACTCTTTAATTCAAATTAAGTTATGTCAACAGGTACATTAAATAAGTCAATATGACTCCATGAGTTACTATAGAAAACATGCTGACAGTGAATTTACAGATAAAGTGAAAATGTGGCCCCTGAGCCATCTCTGTCAGCTGGATGTGTGTGTTCATCAGCTTTCAGAGTCCATGAGGAAGGTCTCAAAGTTCGGGTTGAGCTCAGACACAAGCGCGTCCACAAAGTCCTCCATGCTGGGCCGTCTCTGCAGCATGCCTGTCTCACACAGAAAACACAACAGCGGTGTTTAAATCAGTGAGCCGAAGCTTTGGTAAGGCTCTGGTTTGAGCCAGTACCACATTTTCATTTCCACATAAAAATCTTAAAACAGTCTAGCAAAACAGTTTCAGACATTTTATCATATAATATACTTTAATGCATTTAAAGCAGTGTTCACCCCCTTTGTTATGATATTCCTAAATAAAATCCAGCATGATCAATTGCTTTCAGAAGTCACCCAATTCATAAATAGCACACAGCTGTGTGTATTGATTATGTCTGTACCACTCTACTCTACATGTTTGTTGTGTTTCCTTCTTGGCTTCAAACTGGACCTTTTTATGAATTGGTTGCACTGGATTTTATTTAGGGGTATTTGTGGTTTGAAAACAAGTCTCAGGGTTTCCCCACAGTGTATTATAAGCCTGGCGGGCCACCAGGCTTTACTTGTGCCCCCACCAGGCTTAGCATTGTTTATTTATTTTAGTTTTTATTGCCTTTTTTAAGACTTTACAGTTGGTGTTTAGGTACTAATCTTCCAGTCTTCCAATAATTGGAAGACTGGAAGATCGTGATATTTTCAAATTTTCTGCCAACTGTAAACATTTTTTAACTCAAAAACATGGCAGCCAGCTGCACTGGGCTTAGCAGCTTTTCTGGGGGAAACCCTGAAGCTTCCACCACACATTTCAAATTTTCATCTCTTAAAAGAACAAACACAAAAACAATTAGTTGACTGTTACTTCCACAATGACTGAGGAACTTTTCTTCCTTCTGACTCCTCTATAACAAATGCGGTGGAGTATATATAAGTGAGAGCGAGCTCTAAGAACGTCTGTGTGATTTCAGAGGCCGTCTGCCAGCTCATGCGTGGAGGACTCACTCGCTTGCTTTACAATTCAGCTGCACACTTGCTTTGAAGTCAGTTCATTTCCCCTTGTGCAGCTGCCAATGTAAATAACACCTCCCCCCCTCCTCTTTCCTGCATGGGTCACCTCCATTGAGCGCACACACATATACTAACACACCAGCATATCTGCCCAGACACGCATGACTGGAAATGAACTGAACATACAGACGCACCAACACACACACACAGTGGGGAGTTTATGCTGTTGCTGCCACCTTGAAACAGAGACAGCAGGTACAAACTACTCATCTTGCATGAGAACATTAGGGGGGAAAAAAGGGATGGGGGATTATCCTCTCCTCTTACCCACCCGTCACACCCTGCCCCCTGGCTACAAGATGATACCAGCAGTGCAGGGGTCTATAATACAGAGCGACCGCAGGGTTCCTGGATCCCTGGGAACGAGACAGCCACATGAAAGCGGTAATATCCACCCAGCAGTGATAACCCTAAATCACAGCTGTGGCCTCGGCTGAGGACAACGAGTTTATGACCGCTTTAAACTGGAGACCCGAGTGTTGAGAACAACTGGATATTTTAAAGACTAAAGTTACACATGAAGTCCAACAGTTGGGGGAAATAACATGCTTTAAATACTTGTAACCTATTTACAGCCTGTAGCTCGATTCAGATGGATAAAACTTAGGAGGAGCTTTAAGAGTCAGAGTCCATTTAAAAAGATGACCAACATTTGAAAAGCACAGAGGTCAAATTGAACGATTTAAAATGTTATTCAAAATTCATTTTCCATCTTCATATAAAAATTGAGCGTCTTGCTGTCCTTTAAGCTCCACTTTGTGTAATAAATATCTGGCTGTTTTACAAATTTCCACATCTGTTAATCCACTGTTTTTTTCTGAGGTGAAACCTTCAGCCTGTAAGCCTCAAATCAAAACTACGGCATATTGTTAACTTTCTTTTCCCCTTTACAATGCACATGATTTGCTTTTAGATGAGATCATTGTGAGCTAAGTTTTTTTGTTATTTCAAAATGAATTTGACTCCTACATGACAGAAATACCCATGCGTTCTTCGTTGCTGCTAAATTAAAAACTGGGGGTCATTTCTCTGTGTGAACAGTTTGTCCCTGATTAGGCCTTAATTATTAAAGAGCCATATTTGTTTTAAAATGAAACAGATGTTTCTACTGTGTGAATACACTGGCATGCAGAAGACGTGTCTTAATCTGATTTGCAATAATACTATGCTGTGCTCAGTGTAAAAGGGTGATCTGTCTTGTTAAAATAAAAGTTAAAAAATGCAATACATATGCTATGCATGTTTTGGTCAACCATGTCATGTTAAATACTAATGATTTTTTTAGTATTTAATGTGACAGAAACGCAAAAAGGGAAGGTGAAAAGGTCACACAGTTTTCAAACATCGATAAAATAAAAAAAATTTAAAAGTCTGCATCCAGCCACCTTTACTCTGATACCACAAATTAAACCCAGTTTGACCAGTAGGATTCCAGAATAACCTAATTAGTATTTAAATTTCCTCTGTATAAATCCAGCAGTTATTTCAATGAGACCACAATTCAACTTCCAGGTCAACGTTGTGCTTTGTGGTTATAAAGTAGCTCTGGAAACCGCCCTAAAATGACCAACTCACTGATAAAACATGGTGGCATCATGCTCTGGGGATTCTGGTTAGCTATTTTATATGAGCGTACCACATAAAATCTCAGTAAAATACAGTAGTATTTGTGCCAACTATGACAAAATCTCAAAGGATGTGAATACTTAATACATGGAATAATTACTGCAGGCAAAGTATTGTTTCCACATCTGAAACAACTAGCCTCACTCTTTATGATCAGTTGTGACCTTTTTGATTACTAGATAATCCAAATAGTTTCAGAATGGCTTCTAAATTAAACAGAAAAGATTACTGAGTAATTTTTTGTCTATTTTGGCTCAAACACCTGAAGAACAGACGAAATCTGCACATTCACACAGTCGGTCATCCATCCAGCCGGCTCTGCTTTCCCCCAGCAGCTGAAGCCCAGATACTCTCCCAGTCTTTTAGCATGCTTGATAGTGTTTCAGTTGGCAGAGGTTTATACTAACTCTTGGCCAGGCACTGAGGAAAAACCAGAGCCAAACTAAACATAATCTGTGCTTTGTGTCCATTGTTGTGAAAGCTTTAGGACGGAGGCTTTGCCATATGAGTCATCTCGTATTTAAGAGTTTCCATTTCCATTCATAATGGCTCTGATGCAGCCATTGATGAAGGGGCTTCTACCCGTTACAGTCATCTGAGGGCCAGCATCGTACGCCAACTTGGCCGACGGAGTCTGGGTAAAACAGCAGGTGTTAAAGGACACATGAGGAGAAATGGCCGGTGGAGTTCTTTTCTTCAGAGTGCTTTTAAAAGCCCTTTGAGTGAGAACAGCAATAATAACCCTTTTCCTGCATGAAGTGTAAAATCTGATGTGAGGACATTCAAATCCCTGACTCCCTTTGCATTTAACTACAAATATATTTTCCTGTGTGTGAAAAATATGTTTTTTATTGCAGAGAAATGGAAAAACAAGTACCTATACTGGTACGTGGATATGTGGAGTCTATGGAGAATAGCTGAGATGGTGATCAAATGTAGAGCCAACATGTCTGTGTTTTCCTGCTGCTCTGTGCTGAGCATCCAGATCAGTTTCTATCTTTAGCTTTGGAGAAATAATACATATCGGCTAAGATGGCAGTAATCTTGGTATTTATGGAGGTAAAACTCACTATGAAAAGTTTGAGAAACACTGCTCTATTTAGAATATTAAAAACTGAAGTAAGACAGCATGGAAAGCCAAAATATTTAACAGTGTCTTCTCATAGATCACCAAACAAAAGTACAACCCTGTCCTAACCCTCAAAGCTACACTCTGCTTTGAAGGCTACATTAGGACAGCTAATGTCCTACATTTGGACAGCTTTGAGGGCTGTAAATAAACAAAAGCATGTTTATTTACAGACAGGGTGGTGGGGCGATGGCTATCTGGAAAATGAAGAACTCTGTAGCCTCTAGCAGCTGAGTCTCAGTAATGGCAGCTCTGGAGACACAAATTCTGCAGAAATGCTTCAAAATTGCTGTTCTGCCTGCAGCTACCGCTGGTTAAACTCATCAAACCTCTCAGTTACACCTAGAAAATGTTATACTATAATGGAAAACGCTAGTAGGTGTTTTATGAACCACATTCTTTAAAAAGAAAAAAGATAAAAAGAAAGCTCTCCAGTTTAAAACAAGCAGAACAAACAAACTTGGTTGTTGTATAACAGCCTTAAGCTAAATTTCTGAGAGAAAAAAAAAAAGTTCATAAGGTTATAGTTAAAATTAAATGTCAAACTGATTCATCTGAGCTGCAAAGGCTTGGCTTTTTGTGATTTACTGGTTTCTTTAGTAGGCCACTTACACCCACAACTTGGAGCAGTCATAATGTTACATTTCTGCTTTAACATGTGAATAAATCGACAGCAAGCAGTAACTCGGTACATCGCCTAAAGTCCTCTGTGGTGTCATCTTCCCTGTAATTGTATTATCCACATATTCTAGGTTGATAAGATCTGACAGGACTATATGATCGCACACTTCAAAACATATCGCTGGCTGCTTCAGTGGCTGCTGCAGGTACAGCCAGTCGAAAACATGTCAAGGTGCGAAAAGCAGTTACCTCTGTCAGGCCTGGAGGCAAACCAGAGGCCCACTGACTCTGTAATTACAGCTTTGAAGTTCAGGAAGTGTTTCCTCCAAACACTCACTGCAGACAGGTCCAGAAAACAAGCAAGACAAGGGTGATGACAAACATTGTGCAGTGAAGCTCTTTGTTTTGGACATGCCCTTTCTCAAAGTACAAAAGCTTACAGTTAGTGAAGATAAGCCATTTAAATTCAAAAAAGCAAACTTTGTATTCATGACAAAACACTTTGGCAGAGGGAAATTTGTATTGACTGGCTTAAAGCATTGTGCCAACTTCATTTTAATCTAGCCAGATTTTCAGCTTGAGTGAAGCTGTTAAAGAGCACAGCTATAATTGCTCTAATTACAAGACTAATTGCTATAAAAACAGGAGCAGATGTGCTTGAAATGATTGTGTGTTACAATGGTTACCTCCTAAGAAGAGTGTGCAGTCCTCCTCACATGGTGTCATTTGCAAGAAAGCTGCAGCTATAAATGTTTAATTGTTGCCGCCAGTGCAGAGCTTACACAGCACATGTGGGTGCGAGTGCATCTATGCAAATTGAGGGAAAGACAAGCATCCTGACACAATCCAGGTGTGGAGTTGACTTCTAAAAGGGAAATTAATCCCAAATCTCCTCTAGAATAAACAGAGCCATGTATCCATCAAAAATAATCTAGGAAGTCTGTTTAAATCTATATTATCTAGCATGATAGAGAACTACAGTATGACACAAGCAGAAAGTGTTAAAAAGGTTGAGGGTTATTCAAGTTTTGCATCCAGTCAACAATCTTAAATGAGAAACCATTGGGCATTTCAGAAAAACTGATTTGAGACTTTGGAATTGAAATTTACTTAGTGTATGTGCTTCACCTCTCCTGCCATTTTGGCACAATAAGTAATAATAGTGTTACTTGCTGTGTTGGAGCCTGAAAGCTTATTGAGAACGATTGCTTCATAAAATGACTGCAGTGATAAACTAGCTATTCCTGTTGTGCTCAGTGAAAGTCAAAGTTTCCTCATAGGCTGCTTCCTAAACAAGATGTTCACAGTGAAAGAAATGTCTTTGCTCATTCAGACCGACTGTAATCTGTTGGAAGCAGAATCTATGATTTTTTAAAAACAATGTAATATCCAAAGTGGAATTTGAAATAGTGTGCGGCGAAACTAATTTGTGTTTTCTTAAGAAAACACTTAAGATTCAGCTGTACACTTTTCCAGACTGTGTACAACCCTGTGAACCATAAAATATGGGAAAAAAAAGAAAAAGGAAACATACAAAGACCAACAAAGTCCTGGGACTCAGCCACCGAGCCTGATCCGATCCATTTCCAGTGTTCAGCACTGAAGCAATAGAAGCAGCCTGGACCATAAAAGCCCTCTCTATAGCAGGACCTCAGGTTCAGTTCAGTTAGTCGATCACCTTTCACCCCCTCCTTCCCTTTTTCTTTTCTTCCCCCCCAACTCGCCACTGTCCTGAAGTCTCTGCTGCAGATTTAATAAATGGGTTTCCATTCAGAACTTTTCTTCCTGGGAAACGGCCAGTTCTGGGCGTCCAGATAAACACTGGCCTTTGGGCCTTTGGGTCCAGCTGCTGCGTGTGCTACTGTTCCCTCTTCTATCACCTCACTGATGAAAACTAGGAAACGTTATCTTTATGTACTACATTGGAAGGATTATGTATATTAGTTACTGTCTCTCTCTTTTCTAACCCTTCTGCTGCTAAAAAAGTAATAAGTCATAACAAAAAACTTTTTTTCATTCCCCAGCAATGTTTCCACTTTACTTTAAGTGTATTAGAGAATGAGTGAAGAAATAAAGTGTGAAGATCGACATGTTTTACTATATATTGTTGTCTTTTAAATACCTGTTCAGATCTAGAAAACACGATTCAGTTGTAAACTTTTCCACACTGTGTACATACAACCCTGGGAACCATAAAAATTGAAACATTGAAATTAATTCACTAACTGCTTTCATGATGATGTTAAATAAATCAATCCAATAGCGAAAATAGTGTGATGGTTGGATGAGAAATGCAGGAAAGTCTTTTAGTTTAATCATTTCTCCAGACCGGAATAATAGAATAATTTGACGACTTTTTGGTTCGAGGGACATAAAACACCTGAATCTGGATTCATCATCTAGCAATTCTAATGTTCTTTAATATCTTTTAGACTCTGTTGCTAAAAAAAAATGTAATGTTTTTACCATAGAATAATTATTTCCACTGCAGACATTTTTACGGTCATTCTTGACAACGATGATTTAAGGAAAGGAAAGCCTGCCAGAAGATTCAAAATGGGTTTTACCCATGCTGCACACAGTGAGCAGCAGCTCTCACTTCAGAAGAAACCAATAAAAATAAATGTGAGTTTGAGAACAGTTCACTGGTTGAAATAAGAAGGGTCTAATCATTTGGTGGCTGAGATATTGGGACTAGAGGTTACCACAGGGCTGGTGACCGCAGATCGTTTGTATTGTACTTCCTTTCAGTGTCATTATTTGGGAGATTAACAAACTCCCCGTTAACAGGACTACTGAAAGGGCCAAACTTAAATTTCTATTCTTAGCCGCTCTGTGGAAACTCGGCAACAAGCAGCCTATGCTCAGATCCATCTTTAGTTCAGGTTTGGTCAGTGCTTCCTCTAAATGTGGCTCCAGCTCTGGGCTGAGCTCCTGCAGCAGTGGAGCAGGAGGAGCGCTACCTTCAGCCCGACAACTTCCAACAAACTTCCAGAAAACTACAAAACAGCCGAAACAATAACTTCCTTTAAATAAAGGCTAAAACCCCCCGGTTTAGAGGGGCAGTTGATGAAAAGCAAATGTATCATTGATTAATATATTTTATGATGATTATTCTTGTTGATTTTGATTATGGTTTTTGAGAATATGTAACAAGTGTTGCTTGTTGCATAATTAGGGTATTGTGGTTTTATTATGTGACGCACTTTGAACTGCCTTCGCCATCCCTCTTTTATGCATGGGAGAATCTTAAAAACAAATAGAAAACTGGACATTTCCAACTTTTGAGTGTTATAAAAGAACTCCAGAGAATGCTATTAATAATTTATACTTTCTAAGACAAGGACAAAAACAAAATCATGAATTTTAAGCTAACAATAAAACAAAGAAATCTGGATTTTCCTTTACTGGGATGCACAGTAAGTGCTGCATAATCTTCTTTTACTGTGGAAGTACTAATGTGAGAGACTCCTTTACTGAATAATATGTTTTAATCTCGGTTCCCTCAACCAAAAACGTGAGCTTTTAAAGAATGCTATGCAGCATCTTGGTCAGAGAGGAACCTAAACCCCAGTAATATATTGTTCACATGCTCCAAACCAATATATCTTATTTGAAGAAGTCAAGCACTCAGTTCATTTACTGACTTTCCAGCTTTGCAAAGTCAGCAGCACTGAGGACACAGACACTAAAACTTATAATCAGCAGTTTCTGCTTCGCCTTTCCTTTTTGCTTTGATCTGTGGACAAATGCAGGCGGCTGGAAGGCAGACAGAGCAGGGTCTACATTCAATATCACAGAGGAGTGCTGGCTTTGTCTCTGGGACAACAAAGCTCTTGTAAACAAAGATAAGAACCATAAGGTGTGTTTAACGTCTAAATATATGCCACAGAGGAAGAGACTTTTAAACCACAACAGCTGGATGAGCTGCGCCTGCGCTTTCAAGAACGTCTTTCTGCTTAAAACGAGACAAAACAAAGCAAGAAACCCAAAGAGCTTCTTGATTAGTTTGTCCAGACAGTTAAAACTAATTGCTGGCATACTGGTGATGCAATTAGACATGCCTCATTATACTCATATCACAAGAAGCTAATACAATGAGGAAATTAATTTCTGATAAGATAATTTCCAGTGGAATCCCTTTTCTGCATGTTTATTGTGATTTGAACAGTTCTAGAATTAAAAAGGAACTCACTCCTGTAGGATTTATGTGAAAAAATTTGAACTTGCCTTCCACCATCAACATTGGCTCTTTAGCTCCTCCATGAGCCAGCATCTCCCGTCGGTAACGCTCACCCATGTCCCTGACAAAGACAGCAGAGAAAGACAAGGAGGAGAAGTGTTTAGACATGGCATTATCCTCCCATGTCAGAACTTTAGGATGCCCAAAGCTAAAGTCCTATTACTTTACCAGGGCTGCCACAGTAAGTGAAACAAAAACTAACTTAAAAAGAAAATGTAGAGAAAAAAGCCTGGAAACACACCAGAGCATCTGAATTTCAAATAAAGCTCTGCTTTGTCCAGCTTTGTCTCTTTGTGCTATTACGGGATGTGGTGTAGATTCAGGTGTGGATTTGTGAATCACAGCAGACACTTGCTGGTTTCAGTTTCATGTTTTGTATGTCACATTTAGCATCAGGTTGAGACTCAAACAGTATCCAGAGGAGGCGGCCTGTCAGGCTCAATTAGTCTCAGGTCTTCAGACATCCAACAGTTCAGCATCATGTCTACATCCATCATTTCACTTTCTAAAAAGCAAGAAGTTTAAAGGAGGGTATTATTTATTTTCCCAGCATATGGTGCCAATTTATAGCACAATCACGAAACCATGTTACCTGCAGTTGTTATAAAATTCTGTATTTATCAAATATGACTTAAATGAAATTTGACTTTGCATTCTGACGCCTTGAAATTGGGCCTGTCTCTTTAAGAACCTCCTACTCTTTCCAACACTCCACCTTCAGTACATTCTCATTATGCTCCTCCATTACTCCCCTCACAACCGTTCTTAGGAGCGTTGAGCTGAACAGTTCATATGATGAGCTATGCTAATTGCTGCTGCTGCTAGTCTGGAGGAGCTGAATGGGGGAGTTGTGGGAGAGCAGTGCTCTGTGAGGTGGAAGCTGAGTTGGAGGCTGCAGCTTTGTGGAAATAGGCGGTGCTTTGTGGGAGCAAGCGCTTAGGCACGGCATGATTCCCAGAGGAGATTCAAGAATTTCTCAAACACTCATGAACAACAATAAATAAAAGTGACACTCCAGGTATTTAATTCCCTGTAAAAATATACAAACACTACAAACCAAAAAGTGGTTTTGATCCTCAGTTTTTAGGGTCTTCAACCTGAATGATAATCATGAAGCGTTAAGCTCACCTGTTTAATGGATCCTGAACAAAGCACTGCTTCCACACCATGGAGGCCACGGCCCGCGACATGAGGTAAGAGTAGTACTTAGCCCCATAGCCAATCAGGTGGCTGAATCTCAGCTGCCATGCCTAAAACAGAGCAGCCAGGGTAAAACTTTAGATCACTTCTGTTTGGATGGATTTTTCAGGGAATATAAACTTCTTAAGAACATTAGTCATCAAGTGCAAATAGGTTTATTTTCTTTAATGTGTTCACATTCACAACAATAGTTGAGCTCACCGGAAAAAAAGATCAAGCAAAATTTGTCCCTTTTTGTGCTACAGTAACTTACAAGAAGTATTCATACATTACAGGTAAGATATATTATTTCTTTTAATCACAAAATTCATATAGTTTTAACACAATAAATCGAATTACATAGACGAGAAACAAGAAGAACTGTATACAAAAAATCCTAATTACGGTACCCTCTGGGAGATTTAATCCTACAGGTGGAGATGATAAATGTGAGCTTATTAAGAAGAATAAATACCACACATCATGCCTGTAAGGCAGAGAACATTTGTGTTTGAAAACATTTCAGTCAGCGCCTGACTCATAAATGCTGGCAGCCTCCATTTTTAATGCAATACACAATAATGTTATCCTCAAATTTAAATACAGTTTTTAAAAAAGTAATTGGTGCATACAACTGTGTAAAAAGGATTAAACAAATCTGTTTTATTGCAGCAGAACACTTCCATCCTGATATTTGTAGAAAAATACAACCTTATATTTTGGTAAATTTTGCCAAAAATTACTTCAAAAGTCTCTGCTGGTACAACACCTGTTGATACCCCACTCAAAGTTTTTCCTAACCGACATTGTAATATCTGTTAAGTTTGTTAGTGTTTAGGGAACCTTTAATTTGTAGCACATTACTTGTTTCCCTGAAGTATAAATATGACATGATACATTGCTTTAAGTAGCCCTTCAAAATGGGAAAACAAGAAAATAGGCTATTAGAGTAAGGCAGGTGTGTGTTGATCCATGTAAACTATGAAATGCTACAAGAAAATAGCTTTTCACATAAAATGTTCTAATATCCATATAACCAGTAAAAAGTTTATCAAGATAAACAATGATTGATGAAGACCCAAAAGGTTACATTTATTTTCATTTTAGAAGTAGCTCATTGTTTCACTTTCAATATAGTGAAACTAAAAGTGGGGGAAACTGACACCTGATAGAGGCACAAAACAGAACATCTTCAATTTATTTTGTAAAAAGAAGCAGTCAAAATATCAGTCTGAACCTGTTGTCAAACACTGAAACTCCTGCAAAATATAACACAGCTGCCATGAACCTAAAGGGCAAAAAGCTTTGTATTTAAGAGCCAGTCCACTTGAGTTATTCATATAATAAGAAGGAAGGTAGACAAAAAAAATTAATTGCAGCTTACAAGGTCCTTCTATTAAAAGGACAAACAGGGAAATTCCTAAATGCCAGGAAGCCCCGTTCTCCTCCTTTCTTGTTTAGGTGGATGCCTGAAGGGGCCCCTCACCATATCTATAAAGGTGAGGTTTTTTTATGATCTGTGCACTGATCACTCCGGGGAATTCAGCTGGCAAACATTCCAAGACTCAGCAAGACAAGTTTACTGCTGCAGTTAGCAATGATATCAGACTGCACAGTTTTGTAATAAAAGTTGATCTTTCTCTAGAATTGATATTCTTTGATTATTGCAGGAGTGTTTGCCCAGCTAAGAACGGGATTCAATATGAGCATAGAAACCATAACAAAGATGACAAAGAAATGCTATTGTTTTCTGATTTAATTTATTGAAGTGGTGCTCTGTAGCTTGTTCAGTAATTTCAATGGTTTGAGGAATAAAAACAGTGGTTTTTTGTTATTCAATGGAGTCTTTGACACAAAGTGTAGAAAAATAATTTGGGTGCTAGATAGACATATTAAAAGGATGACTTGAATAGGATTAGTGGTTTTACCAGAAATCCCCAATTCATGTAATGAATGCATTTCTGCATAATGAAATCTAGAAATAAAAAAAAATCTTATAGGTACCAATTGTGAAGTTTTGTGCCAAAATGGATGATCCAATAAAAAAAATTGGAAGAATGACATTAGCATTGGTCGCAACATTTTTAATACTTCCATCAGGTCTCGGCCAGACAATAGTATTACGGTCTACCTGGTTTTAAAAACTTAGTGTTTCAAAACTAGCTAAATAAATGCTGCACACTACCAATAAGCTGGTAGGAAGACAACTTGACTGTCTGACAATTTTCCAGTTGTGAAAGACCTGGACAGTCAGAGTGGAATCTCTATGTGCGCCATACATCAATCTTCTTAAAGTAACAGTGTCTTCAATTTACATTTAATAAGACATGAGCAGCTTCTCTGTGAAGCACCCAACTGCAGAGAGCCTGACTAATTAACCAGTTTTTGGTACACTTGTTTTGATCTAAAGCAAAATGGCCAAATCTATAAAAACATAACTTTGACGTTACATTCATAAAGTTTAATGGGTTTTTAAATCGGTATAGTTGCTGAAGTTTATTTATGAAACTAATAATATAAAGGCTTCAGACAACATTTTAGATGTATTAATATACTATTTCACTATTTTGCTCTTCACAGCAGGACTAATTGCTGCTACTTTGTAAAACATAATTTATTTGTAAATAATTACCATTTTCTAAGACGGTAATGAGCAATTTATCGTATTGCAGCACTTGCCATATCTGTGAATACTTCAATAAAACGTGTCCGCAGCTGTTTGAGAGTTTAAACCCAAGCGTTGGCTGATCCTCTCCAACTGTGGTCAAACAGCTTTGAAGCTTCATCTTCCCTAAGCGATGCAGCAGTGGGAAAAATACTCAGGCTCTAAAGTGTCACGCTGACATGACTCTTCTGGGCTGAGGGGACTTTAATAAGAGGAAAATGCACTCTTGAGAGGAGTCACGGCTCACATAACTTTGTAGAAAGGAAAAGTTTGCTGTGTAAAACCGATATACAGCAGCTTGGATCACAGAGATTAGGAGGCCTGTTGAAGCTGTTTGACGTCTAATTCAGACAAAATGGAAAACGCACAGAAGTTTGCAAATTATTCAAATCCCCCGAACATTTTCTCATTTTGTGGAGTTCCAGGAACGAACTGCTATGTATTTTGCATCACAGAAAAAACATACAAGAGCGAATAATAGTGAAGTGGGAAAAACTTATTGCACCATGTCAATACATGGTATATGAATATGATTTCATTTAAACCATTCCATTGCAGTTGTGGCTTCATGTTGGGGTCATTGTCCTGCTGGAAGCATGATACTGCCATCACCATGTTTCATGAAGTCTTCCAGGCTTCTGTTCAGTGTTCGCATTCTATTTTCATGGAGATGTATTGGCGTAAAGAAGATTTAAGAGAATTATATGCAGCGCTTATCAGATTTTTATATTGAAAATAAAAATGAAAGCAGTGAATCATTTTTCTTCACAGTCACACTCTACATTGCGCTGGCCTCCTAAATAAAGTTCCAATAAACAACATAGAAATTTGTTGTTGTATCATGATTAAATGTGAAATAATCATTCATAAAAAAAAAAAAACTACTCTACTTACTTCAGTGTTTACAAAGAGTATAACCAACTTTTCCTTGCAATTATTTCCAACACACCTGAGTCAGAAAAAAGCCACCACTGAAGAGCTATTTATTATTTTTGAAGATCCTTTGAGAACCCATCACACTATCCCTGTAAATGATTTTTAGACTCCTAAACTTCTCTTTTGTTTTTAATCCCTTTGCCTCAAATCAGATGATTAACATCAACATTTCTAAGAGATCGCATGTGGGTGACGCGTCAGCACAATATCCGCCTGATCCTTTCAAAAGACACAAAGTAACTGCAGGATTTTCATTCTTATACGGGAGATAAAAGACATGTTATGCTCTTTCCATGCTCAAATTGTGTTTCCTTCATCGTGCTACACAACAACTGCATAATTCTACAAAAGAACGTGCAAGACATGAGCTGTTGTGTAATTAATGTTTGAAAAGATTGGATCATTGTTGAAAAGAGGAGAAAGCACACAAAGAACCAAACAAATGTCTCACTTTCTGCTTGTTGGTTCCCCTCAAACATCTTGATCTTAAAATTGAGCATGTGGTCTGTGTTATTCGCAGCTGATCCTCTTTCTTGGTACACAACAGGAACCAAGAACTGTGCATTTTTAATGACACGTGTCAAAGCTAGCTTAACGGTTAGATCAAAAAGAAGATGAAATAGTTTAAGAAAAAAAACAACAAACTCTCCAATGATTGAGAGCAATCATTGGAGAGTTTAAATAAGTCCACTTTCTCTTAAAATGAGGAATATATCCCACAACATGACTCAAGATCATGTGGGATGAAACCATAATGAAACACTACAGTGTTTCATTATGGTTTGGAAGGCTAAAGAGCACTCAGAAGTTCAAAAACTACCGTAAGAGTTACAGAGAGACAAACAAGCAGGAGTGCTGTGAAGAGAACCGCAGGTCTGGACGCTGACATTATGAGGCAATATTCAGCTTTTCTGCAATCTCTATTTCTGATGGCACCCCACATAATTATAGCTCCAAGGGAATTCTGTGTGAAGACCATTGCGAGCTGAAATATGACTTTCATTTTATTCCATTTTGCCTCTTGGCCCCATCCTTTCACCCACAGCTGCAGAAGTGGGGGAAACTTGGCTCTTTTTTTCATTAAAGGGCTGGGAGGAAGAGTTTCAAATATTTCCCATAGGAGAGCTCATAGAAGGACTGAGTGTGCTCTGTTATTTCAGGAGAGCTTTAAACGGGACTTTAATCCTATAACTGCCTTTGAGTCTAGGGGGGTTATACATAAAATGAAGCAAAAAGTAGAGAAGGAAAGGAAAAGGCTTTGGTGTTTTTAAAGACACTGATGAAGAGAATGCAAGTTAATCAATAGGTGAAAAAAATGCTTTTATGATTGGGATGTACCGTGTTGGGTGTATAAGGCAACCCATAAAACTTCTCTTGCATCTGCTTGAGGATTTCTGTTGTGGAGCGGTTCTGTGGTTTGCCATGATAGATTTGGTCCAAGACTGCATAGAAAACCTGACAAAAAAAAAGAGAAAACTCAACAACAACAACAGAATGAGAAGTTAAACACGGGGAAAAGGAACCTTATAATAACTCAGGGACAAGCTTAACTGTGGCTTCAAAAACAAAAAGTCAAAATGATAAAAGGTTAAGCCTTACCTTAGAAAGCTCAGGGCTCTCCCACACACAGGAATGTAAATTACCACAGGAGATGTCTGTTTTGTTTTGTTTTTTAACGTTCATATTTGCAGCATTGTCTGACGAAATATCTCCACAAGAATCAGGAAATCAGATTTTAGTTTTCAATAAATCATAATCCCAACCCTATATTCTTTCCTGTTAATTTCATAACAGATGCTAAAAATAAAGGGTTTGGCCCACTACAGTGCAGTCCAGCAACATCCTTATATAATCTTAACTAATGGAAGCATCTTAAACTCAAGGCCTGAAAGCCAAATCCATCCCGACATAACTATTTCTAACGCCCTCTAGACTCTCTGGCAGGCTGGCCCCCAGTAGAACGTTATAATAACAGTGTGCTTATGTATTATTTTATTACTTCAATATTACATATTTAATATTGTGAACAATGTGTCAGTTTGTATGCATGCAATAAATACAACAAATATAGGCAATGTACATTTTTAGTCAAATCGGGATTTGTTAGTTGCTATTTTCAACATTAAAAAACAAAAAAAGCCAAAGAGAGACCATCTGAACTGGCTGCTCCATGTCCCAGTGACGTGCGGTCAGGGGAAAAATAACATATAATGATAAAATAATTTATATTGCTATTTTCACCCTGTAGTTTGTACTATAAAGTACCTATTTTTCATTTCGCTTAACCAATTCTGATTATTTTTTCTTCAAAATCACTGAATTTCCCCATTTTCCCACTCAAATGCTTGGAAGCATACTTGAACATTCTTGGACAACAGTCCATCGCAAAATTAACATTAAGCCTAAAACCATACTACTGCAACAGACTGAATGTTCTGCTCTTTACATGGAAAATATTTGAGTGTTTTTTTTGTGGAGTTGTCAGTTGCTATGGCAACGAGTCTGCACGTAGCTGCGCTGATACAGAGAGCGAGAAAGAAGTGGTTTTGAGTTGTATTTTAACGGTTTCTCCCTTTGCTGTGGAGCACGAAATTAATAATATCTACATGTCCAAGTTTGATTGAGTTAACGGAATTATTCTATGGCAGCAGCGCGGCTTAGTATCACATGTAGAAGTATAGCCTTTTTGCCCTCCAGTGTTGTCCGCATGCACAAAATTTCCTTATGTTAACAATAATATGCAGGGGGTAGATTTGTAAATCTGATTATGATTAAGTCAGTGCCTCACAAGCTATGAACCTCACCGCAAGTCACTGCCATGTCAATATCTGTGTCACGTGACCTCCTATGTAAGATGGGAGTAAATGTGCACAGAAGCCAGCTGAAACACCAGATATTACACTTTATGGTGCTGAAATGAAATGTAAAGGGAAAAAAGGAAAAACTGATAATGAAGTAGGAGTAAATGTTTTTCTGTGGCATGTTTTTATTATTTTATGCTTTGACACATTTGAAACTAACTGAATCTATTTCTCTGATTGAGTGTAAATGTTGATGCTTGTACACGGTGCTGCTATCTTTCCAGGTCTCTCTTTAAAAAGAGATTGGAGATCTCAATGAAGTTTTTTATCTGGTTAAATAAAGGCTATTATTATTATCTAGGGTGAGAACATCTGAATAGGAGCACACCTACTTAAATAGCATAATTGAATTCACTATTAGTTTAATGGAAATGCAATAATCACACAAAAAACTCCATTCAAAATCTTGTGATCAAATCTCGTAACAACCTGAAAAGTGTTGAATTTAAAACTCCAGTTAGATTTTCATAGGCTGAGGATTTTACCTGCAGCTGGGTGTCTGCCGCTCCGCACACCTTCTTGGACTCACACAGACGAGCCACCATATTCTCAGGCAAAGGCTGATGAAAAACAGAGTAAACCTGTCAGCAAGTTTGTCTTTTAAAACACTACTCTCTTCATTATGCGGTGTCAGTTATACCTGTCCAGTTTCAAAATGACGGGCGAACTGGCTGATGACTCGATAGTCTGTGGCAAAATACTCCATGAGGATGGAGGGGACTTCGGCAAAATCAGTCGCACACCTGGTTCCTTAAAGAGAAATATGAAAACTTATGAACTTTGACTTCTCATGAGTAAAGGTGAAAAGTGTAAAAAGAGGGAGGGGGGCATGGAACATCAGAAGTTAGGATTAAGTTACAAATTAGGCCGATTTATGAACAACTTAGATTTCAGAAACATGTTCGAACACATTTAAACAAGACAGCCAATAAAGTAACAACTACGCGTTTAGTCAATATTGTCACACGGCTAATGATCTCCTAAATTACTTGGCATTTTTCAGAGTCATCTGACACTGCAAATGGTGTCGAGCGTCGTGTAAACCCTGCCGGAGGCTTACACTTGATCAGACTCACTTTCCATTTCAAATTCACTGCGATGAAACAAAAACCCTTCAGGTCTGTGTCAAACAACGTAATTCTAGCTTGTGACATTTAGGACTACACACAGTCATCATTTACAGACTGGGAGCTCATAAAGCTCATAAAATGTCAACCAGAGAACACCTTCTGCGCTGTTGGATTGTTATTACTTCACTAAGTCCTGTCTCATTTTCCAAAGTAGATTTTAACTCAAATAAGCCCTTTGAGCTTTGCATGGTAACAATTTGTGATTTGCTCAGAGGGTGTGTGCGTCCGTCCTCGCTGCACCTGTCACGTGTTGGTAGCGAGTCCTTCCCAGCATGGAGTGCATAGCGTGGCCCATCTCATGGAAGAGGTTCTCCATCATGCCCGGGGTGAGCAGAGTGGGGGCGCTCTTGGTGGGGTGGGGGAGGCTCAGCATCAGCACGACGACCGGCAGCTGGTACTGATCCATTTCCTGGCACCAGCGTCCGCCCCGGATGGTGAAGTGACAGTCCTGCATGGACAAGCATAATGTTGCGTCCAATGAATTAGAATATTATTGAACAGTTAATTAATTTCAGTAACTCAAGTAAAACACATTATTTTAATAATTACGCAGAGCTAGATGTTTTTAAGCCTTTACTTCTGTAATTAAGGGTATTTGTCCGTTTACATTTAATGAAACAAGATTTAAAATCAGGATATCGCATCAGAATAATAAAAAAATAATTTTTATTATTATGAATAAGAAATATTTGTTATTGAAAAGTATCAAGCACCTGCTAGAAGGATGTTATTTTTAAATTGTACTTTTAATATAATGGACGTAAAATTTTTATTTAATAACCATGACTGTATGGTGACCTAAATTATTACCTAATTTTCAGACCAGAAAATGAAAATGATACCATTTATGTTTTGAATTAGAGAAAAAAAATAGAAAAAAATTGAAGCCGAGGCAGCAGTTTCAAATTGGAGACTATTATATCATTTATCAATTATATATCAAACGCAAGTCATGTTTGATATATACAGCAAATGTATAACTACAGGTAACATAATTACTTTATTCTGCTATAAAATGGCACTATGTGCCTGTACAATACATAACACTGCCCCTTTAAATGCTGTTAAATAATATACAGTATTAGAAATTTTAAAGAGAAATTTAAATCGGTTCTGACAAAGCTTCACAAAAACTGAACGACTGGTGAATGGCTACAAATTTTGATCTGTGCCTTTTGGTGCAACCCATTAAGATCTATTTCAGACCTGATGTGAACTTTGTGTTAACTTACCTGATGAGGTTTATCTCGTCGGTGGAAAAAATCACAGTAGATATATCCCAGCAAGCCTTCAGTTTCATGCACCACAGCCTAGTGACACACACACATGTAAACCTCATCATAATCAGAGCACAAGCTGTACGCAAAAAAACGGACTTCCAGAGAAAAGGTGTGATTTAAAAAGAACCGATGAGGTTTGCATCGCCATAGAAGATTTTCATCACCAGTTTGCGGACGTCCTCGCTCCACACTTCTCCAGCACCGGGATGTTCAGACATTAGGGAGACACCATACAGCTGGGAAAAAAGGTTGTTCAAACCCTCCATACAAGCACCAAGAGACAAGTAGGGACTGTAGAGGCTTGGTTCAATGTTGTATCTGGAAAGAGCAAAAGGAAAATCCAATTATTAAAAAAGGGAATTTTTTTTTGTAATTTTCAACCAAATGTAAGAAAGATTCTGCGATATTTTGTCATTAAGTAACCTTCAGTATTAAGATCAAACCCTTGGCCTCACTTATTTTTCTACATTTCTTTCCAAGTAATAAAAGCACATCTAGTTCCTCATATTATTTTGAAGAACTGTCAGATCAATAAAAAAATAATTTAACTTAATTCATTGATTAAAATGTAATTCTCCACATTTGAACCCTAAATAACATGGAGCAAAGTTAAAAGATGTGCAGGCCTTGTGGATGTGACTTTAGATACATGTCACTGAACTCAAATGGTTATTTACCTCCAAATTTCATCCATGTGTCATTAGTGATTAATAACAAATGAAAGTCAAGTATCAGCTCTGATATTCACACACATTTAATGCACTGCTTCACTCTCCTCCATACTGTGCATAGTGACAACATACATCTGGGTGCTTGCTAGCTTAGTTTCCCACAGCTCCAGTTCTTGTGAACTTTATTAAATTTTCCTCAGATTGTAGGTGAGGCCAAGTTTAAAGAAATATTTTCTCACAGTGTTGAAAATCAGGACATCTGACTTACTTGAATGGCAAGTTCTATAGAAGATATGGGCCTAAGTTCATGTGTGTTGGAGAAGACATGCAGCTAAAAGTGTAAGAATGACACCTATTGTGGACTGGAATTGAAAATTCCTGATTTATGGCAACAGGAAATCAAAAATGATAAATAAAAACATTTTCAACACTTTAATTAATGAAGTGAATAAATTACAACAATGCTTCAGTGAAATTTATATGAAAAGAATTGTTTGGTTTGCCTACAATTGAAGTAGTAATTTTACCAGTAATTTTACTCAAAACATTTTTTTCTTAAAGGGGCAGTATCATGTATTTTCCAGGCACATAGAGTAAGCTTATAGCACATTCAGGTAACTATGCTACCTTCAAGTTATAAAAATATTGTATATATTAAAAATTACTTAATAGAAATCTGACTATGTGATTTGATGCTTTAAAATTGAGCCTTTATCTCTTGAAAAACCTCTTCCTCTTTCCGACAGGCCATCTTCAAGGCGTAATCACAACAATGCTCTCATTATGCCATTTACAATTGCTCTAAGAGAGTTGAACTGAAAAGAAGTTTGTGTCATAAGTGTTACGATTGGCGTCGTAAACTTAATTATGCAAACATGAGTGTGCAGGTGCCAGTCCCTGATTGGCTCCCAGAAGACACCGGAGTCGTCCAATTGATGGCCTGCCAGAGGTGATGGATATAAAAGCTGCTGCCACTGACTTAACAAACCCGCGGCAGATTGGCTGGAGACTAGAGCTTCAAGGAGGAGCTGCGTGGAAAGAGGCAGCACTTTGTGAGAGCAAGCGTTTAGGCACACTCGAATTGCTGCCATGTGAGACTAAAGGATTTCTCAAACATATAGGAAGGACTCCATGCAACATTTTTCCAGTGTGAGATAATGCTACTGCAATAAAATGTTAATTTATTTTAATGTTTTCTACACATATTTAGTTGCGGGAACTCTACATAAAGTCATCTTGGTATTATGAGAGAGGAAAACATCATATTAAAGAAAAAATAGAGATTCTTTTAAGCTTTCTCAAGCAGGAGATGGAGACACCACTGTAGCAGCTCCCATGCTTCTCCCATATCATCCTTTGTAACAAGTGACACCTGAGGCACAGTTTGGTTCCACAAACTGAGAGAGAATGGAAATACGACCATCAAAAGCTCATCACATAAAGGCAGCTTAACCTGATTTTTATCAAATGACAATGAACTGGAAAACAAGTTAAGGTTTCCACCTTTCAGCACGCAGGACACCACTGAGGAATGGATGATCCCAGGGCATTAACTCCTATGGGAAAACAAGAGGTTACAGATTGTTACTGAAGCTTGAACTAATGTTCAATATTTAAAGTATCACGGTTTCACTGTATAGTAAAGGTACATAGTCTTGCTTGTAATGAAAAAAAACAAAAAAAACACCCACAGCGTTACGAGGGTTGAGCTTCTTTTTCATGTCTCTCATCATCTGAAAATCTTTTGCTGTTCTGGGAGGTAAAAAGATAAAAGTAAAAAGTTACGAGCTAACTGTCTGCAGGCGTTAATTCCTGGCTCTACGCACCTCTTTCAGCACAGGGTCAATGAGGGGCAGAGCCTATCACAGCATGCATTTGGCTGAAGGCAGGGGAACACCCTGGACAGGCTGCCAGGCTAACAAGCTCACAATAATTCCTGTGGGTAATTTAGAGCACTCTGGTCCACCTGACGTGCTTTTCTTTCTGGACTGTTTGAGTAATTCTCCGCATGCAGAATATAATTGCATAAAATAAGGAGCACAGAAAGCAAGAGGCTTTTGGGATTATAACATCTATTTGACTACATTTTCAAAGCATAGATGATTTTAAATAAAGCCCACAGACTTATCGTAGCTTATCAAAGCAGATATAGAATATTTAAAGACAAAAGTAGCAAAAAAAATAAAAATCACAACAAAAAAAAAAGGCCATACCTCTGTGACAGCTTGTTTGTTAACAACTGGAGAAAACTCATCACCATTTCTACAGAAGGTGAGAAGGGTAAAATTTAAAAATTTTCTATAAGAATCGCTGGTGCTCCAACAAACTTAACATATGTTTTAGCAAACTAAAGTTTTTAAACTGAGTTACCTGGATTTTTGGCCATGGTTCCTTTTAGTGCTCTGTGTCCATAGGAGTCATAGCCAACCAGTTTGGCCAGTTTGTACCTGCACTTCAGCAGCTCCTCCAGACACTCCATAAGATCAGCATTGGGATAGAGGTAGATCCTGTATGCAATCTCTCGTAGCTAGATAGTGGATACACACACACACACACACACACACACACACACACACACATACACACACACATATATATATAAATAAAGAAGTATAATTTTTGGCTAGGCATTTTTAAAAAACCTTTATATGTGGAAATAAATTCATTAGATTATTAACCTTTTTAGGCACATCTAAAAAGGTTAACATAGTGAAAAACTCCAATATTTTTTGTCACTCATTTCAGAAAGTGAAACAACATAGATTCATAACACATCTGCATCGTGCAGTCTAGTGTCTCTCTTTGGGCCAGTTTCCTGAACAGTAACAACATGGCCATGGCTTTGGACCATTAAGCAACAGTATAGTTTTGCTTCTACATTGTCTCTGCTTCAGGAGTGTCTTGACATGAGAAATGAGATGCTTGTAGCCCATGTCTAGGATTTGTCTTTGCATGTTGGCTCTTGATGTTCTGACTTCAGCCTCAGCTTGAATGGATTTTGTGTAACAATCTGATCACAGCTGTGGTTATCTCTATTGCTGTTGCAATTTTTTCTGTCAAACTTTTTCCTTCCACTCAACCTTCTATGAATATACTTGGATACAGCACAGTGTAAATAACCAGCTTCTTTAGCGGTGACCTTTTGTGGCTCCCCTCCTTGTGGAGGGTGTTGTTGAATGTCTTCTGGACATCTGACAAGATTGTGCAGCCGAATGAGAGACTATTTAGAGGCTTAGGAAACCTTTGCAGGTGTTTTGAGTTAATTAGCTGATTAGGGTGTGAAATCACGAGTTTCAAATATGTAACCCTTTCACAATATTATACATTTCTGAGTGACTGAATTCTGCATTTATGTTGTCAGTCAGCCATAATCATCACAATTACAATAGATAAGTATTTCATTCTATCTGATGAATGTTATTGATAAATGAATTTAACTTTCAGAAATGTGTGACAAAAAATATTTCAGTTTTTTCATGGTGTTATATGGTGTTATATTTCTTACAGATATGCCTCTATGAGCAAGAACTAAAATTGTATCACTTAGAGAAACTATAATGCCAAAACTATTCCTAATACAACAAAATATAATAAAATAAATAATTCACTTAAAAAAAAAATCAACCATGTATAAGACAGAAAGAACTACAAAGATCAGAAACTTTACATGAACTGAGCCCAACTATGGTTTAAACTGTGGCAATGGCACCATCTGTTGAACAATGAGGGAAGTGTATTAGTGCTTCAGATTATAAACATACCAAGTCATCAGGGGAATCTGCATGCAGTCCTCCAATTTGAATGAAACTTCCGTCACTTGCAAAGTGGATCTGCAGATGTTTGGGAATCGCAGACTTTGCGATTCTGTTGGGCACATGAGAGCCAATCAGAAACTCGTTGCTTAGATCCAGGAGCTTAA
The DNA here is from genome assembly GCA_903066825.1 of Alfaro cultratus. Taxonomy (NCBI): domain Eukaryota; kingdom Metazoa; phylum Chordata; class Actinopteri; order Cyprinodontiformes; family Poeciliidae; genus Alfaro; species Alfaro cultratus. Next base: position 50,108 of record CAEFZX010007306.1, on the reverse strand, counting down.
CGTGAAGAGCAACAGCTTCTTTCCTCTGCAGGAGAAACAGGAGGGATAAGTCCTAAACAGAATTAGTCTGTCAAGAAAAGCATTTAAACTAAAATCTCACCAGTTTGTCATCCAGATGAATTCCACTGATTTCAAAGTCAAACATGAATAACTCTGCCACTCGTCTAAGAATAAAAAAAATATGTATAGCTTGACCACGTCTGAACAATCATCACTTACAGCACAATCAAAAACTAAATAGATTCCTAATAAATGTACTTTGTGTCAGGATCCAGCTCTGCCACAACGTTTGCGTTGTCCAGTAAATTCTTCAGGCTCTTGCATAACTCAACATTAGTGTTCAACCTGCAACATAAATTCATCGACAGATGTACATGAATATTTTACAATTTACCAGCTTTCACAGTTTCTGTAAGTTGTGTAACTTTGTAAAGACCCATGCTTCTTACTTCTCCACGACTGTGCCAATGTCTATGCAGGTCTTCTCTGCAGCTTCACGGTATGCTGGGTCTGGATGGGCCACTTTTATAAAGTCTGCCTGCAAATAAATTAGACAATCAAACTAGGACTGAGCATTTATTTTTATGTTCTAGAATTGACAATTTCCTCAATTGCAAGTGCAGAAACAATTGTTCATTTAAAACACAAAAAAAAACAACAATGGGGAACGAAATATCATTTTATTGACTTACTCTGAGATTAGCCACTGACTAAATTAGTAATCCTTGGTTTTAGAGCTTCAAATTGCTTAAAATAATGCTGCTAAAATACCCTAAACCTTGGCGTGTTGGTAAAAGCGCTGGCTTGCTTTGCAGTGCCTACCATTGGTCCCTATATTTAACTATTAATTAAGCACATTACATTTTAAATCTGTCCAAACAGCTCACCTTGGGTTCATTGACCTTAAGTTCGTTCAGAAACACAGGCTTTAATGCTGGACTTTAAAATTATGAATTCATTTCATGACATTTAAATTACAACAAATAATGTTTTAGATAACATTTGTAAACAACCAATTAGAAGCAACAAAAATAATTTTGCTTTTCTGTTCTAATAAAACAGAAAAGCAAAGTAAATGCTAGTTTTATTACTAGCATGGTAGTTTTTCTCAAGGATTTTATTTTTTTAAATTCAACAACCTATACAGAAGAATTCAATCCTTAAAACAAGAAACACATTTATGTCATAACTTTTGGTGTAAATACTGTGATAAACTGAAAAATACTATATGCTTATTAAAGGTAATGAGACTGTAAAAATAGTGACATCACCTAGAGATGACCAGAGGGGCAACAGCAACTCACATAAAACCAGCAGCCCCACCACTTACCTATGCAGTATTGTATCTGTTTTAAACATGAAAACTTTTTGTGAGCCATCCTTATTAAGAATCGTGTCCCAGCCCATGCCTACTGGTGGATTTAAAGGTGCTTCATTCTTTAAGTCCTACAGATATCCCATTATGCCGTAGCCCTGAATACTCCTGCCCACTTGGATACAACTTAAATGAAACGTTTCTTCTTTTCCCCTAAATCAAAGTAAACCTTAATGCTTATTGCACATAAATATCTGACCACATTTAAGGGGGATAAACTCACCAGATCAGCCACTTTGCACAACCCATCTGACAATTGGTCGAAATACTCCACTGTCTCCACACCTGGAGAGCAGGAGCAAGCTCTGTGCAGCAGGAGCTCAGTGTTTTTCAGGGCTGCCTGTGTAGCTGCCTGGAAGCCTTCAGGACAGCTGAGCTCTGGCACTCCAAACAAACCCTGGTCACACAAACACACAAAACGACTGGAAATATGTCATTATGATTACCAAAAAAAAACCCTGCAGCTTTTGTTGATTCCTTCACATTAGTAAATACAGCAGGTGAGAATGTGAAAAATGTACAAACCACGTTTTTCCCAACCAGGTCCAGCCTCCTGAAAGGTTTGGTATTGAAAGCAGCTCCAACAGGAGACCATGTGGTGACTTTTCTCCGTACATGGGTCCACAGACTCCTGTACTTCATCAGGTGAAGCAGCCTTTGTGAAGCAGACATTGTGAACTAAATCTCCTGTAACTCGTGTCCTAAAGAGCAGAAAGCTCTACCGCAGGGTTAACTGTTGATAATGATAGGAAGTGACAGAGGGCATGCTAAACTTAAGCCTTTACGTTAGTCTGTCTGGCAAGTCCAAAAATAATATGCGTGTCTTTAAATATCCCGAATGCATCAGAAACCTTTACTCCTGGTGGGAAACGAATGATATTTATCTCTAATAGAATAAAAGAGGACCTGTCCAACTAGCATCAAAACTGATAGCATGTTAGCTCATTGCCTACTCAATGCGAATCCAAACTTTTGTACCATCTCGCCGTTTCGTTAAAAAAAAGGAAAAAAAAAAAGAAAAAGAAAATACAAGTCCTTTAAGGATAAAGTAAACGGATCTGACTATGTCTCCTATTTATTGGAGAAGTTTTTAATGTAACATATTCTGCGTGAATATATCTTACAGGAACGGGTGTTTGCCCAAATGCAGTGTGTCGAAAGTGCGAATACCCATCGAAATCTGTCGTCACGTGAGTTCTTCCTATTAAAACCAGGTAATAAAATAAAATTGTATCACTTAAACGTTCACACCTCTTGAATATTGTCACATTTCGTCATGTTAAACCCACAAACTCCTGTGCATTTTAATAGTAATTTTATGTGATAAACAAGTTAATATATTACTTTAAAACCATCTGTTACTTGCATTTCACAATGTTTAGATCTTACAAAATTATTCAACGCAATATTTTCGAAAATATATTTTCGTCTTTCCATAGATATCAATAGGATTTACATTATACTTTTATTATAATCGGCACATGCCGACTTTCATTTCTATCATGGTGACATCTGAACACAATCATTTCTTTGGATTTTATTTAGAGCCATAACATGAATACATTTATATACACACGCCACTTTTCAGATTAGTGAAAAGTTCTTTACTTCCATTATACTGTACACTGAAAAAAAAAAGAAACTTGTGGATTAGCAACAAACTATCTTTAAAAATAATGATCAAGGGGTATGAATACTTTTGGTGGGTAGGCTACTGTGCATAATTAAAATTTTGGGTGTCATCTGTTTTGAGCTTACAGAGAACGTTTTTAATTCTTGTCAATAAATAAATGCCAAACTTTAAAGAATTTAATTCTATTATCTTTGGATTTTTACAGCAAGATATACAAATGTTTCATTTGTGTAATTGGCAAAGAACTACTAAAACTACACCACCCAATAATTAATAGGTCTTAACATTTCCATTCACATTTCAATTAGTTCTTCATTATTTAAATTTAGTCATGCTCTGCAGCAAATCATAAGTTTGATTGTTTTTAGCCTTACAAAGCTCTCAGCAGAAATTAGACTACTACAGAAAAGACGAATGGTTGGCAGCTGAATGCAGGTTTAACTAGTGAGGCAACAGCATTTAAATGATTTCAGGAAATATATCCTGACATCTGAATCAACTATATGGTAAAATTAGTGATATTTGCTATACAAGTAAACAAATTAGTGATAAATTAAAGCCTTGGAAGTATACAGCTTAATTTAATTCTTAAATTAAGAATTAAATTAATTGCTAATTTAATTCAATTTGGATTTGTGTCAGCCTTCTACATCAGGAACATCATCTAGAACCTGGTTTAAAGTATAGGGGAAAATGGAGCAGATAATAGGGATCAGAAGACACAGAGAAAGGAAGAAATATCATGTATTTAATTAGCAAATATTCAACAATTTTCTACAAGTTACGAGATGCTTTAGGTGAGGGACCATCTAAGATTGCCTTATTTCTGGCCTGACTTTAGTCTCAGGTTTTAATCAATTTCCTTTCCATGATCCATCCATAGAATGATTGGATCATTGAGACACCTTGTCTTGTCTAGCAGAGAATAATAATAATAATAAAAAAAAAAGGATTAGAATGTGAATTTAAATCAGTCAATACTGGTTACTCATACCTTATGGAAATATTGAACCGATGTCTACAAGGGAAAAATGTATTAAATAAGTCTGGCTGCCCTGTATTTCAGAAGGAGAAATTGAGTCAGACATAGAATACACCTTGATCTGAAGTCTTTATTCATGGGAGGAATAATTATTTCATTGCACTCCACAACCACATTTCATGAACAGTTTCACTGTGAAATCTATTAAAGGTGTAGTACGAAAAACGTTGAGCAAAAGGTCACCAAGCGACTGTATTTGGAAACGTCCTCAAACAAAAAGAAAACATGGCCGGGAAAATATTTAAGTCAACTCTGCAAAAAGAATTTAATACTGAAAGTAGGTAACACAGGACAACCATAAAAGATCTTCCCAATATGAGAAATTGCAGTATCTTGCTTTAAGTACTTTTGGTTATTCGTACTTGGCAAAAAAAAAAGTACCAACTTGTGACACATGGCAAGAAAATGCAGCTAAACGTAAAGAAAAGAAGAAAAAAAAGACAACCCCGGTCAGATTTAAATAAGCGCTTTGCTAGCAACTAATTGTTAAATCTCAATGACGTATTTACATCTATTCACTAGAATGCAAAGCAAAACAAAATAAGAAATGTGTGGGGAAGAGTTAATTTGGCTCACCTCACAATACAGTCAAGCTTTAGGTGTGTGGATTTACAAAGGAGTGCTGAAGTCAAAAATGTAGGCGTGGATTTTTTTGGATCCAGTTGATGTGCTCAGACATCTGCCAATCTGGAATCATTTATTGTCCTTACCTTATCTAAAAGAAAAGAAAACAAAAAAACCAAAAACAAACTGCATCTCTCCAGACTACAGTAAACTTAGTTGACCCCTGAGTTTCTAATGCAAAACTAGTGTATGAAATACCTCATTACAGTGTTTCTTAGTGCAAGCCAGCAATATGCTCGATTAAACAGAGGTATATTAGGATAGCACCCAAGCCGACAAGATTCCTCAGAAACTGTTATTCTGCCAAATCACAGCCACCACCACTGCTGGTGATGTTTGTCCTGTGTCCTTGTGAAAACTAGCAGTTCAAATGCTTGAATTTGTATTACATCTATAAACACGTTTTTCATAGAAAATATAAATAATATCCCTGAATGAAACAGATTCACAGCATTTTATTGTTGAGGACTCCAGTGCTACTACCATAACTTGGCTATCGAGTGTGTCCCCAACCTGTCCAGTAAATGTCCGTCTTCCCTGCGAAACCTCCAGCCGCACTTTCATTCGCTGTCGCGGTAACTAACAGTCCGCTTGCCTCGGTTCCGAGTGCTGACGCGTCTCATCCTCTGTGGTTCGCTGTCCTCCTCTGAGATGCGTTGATGGCGGCGCAGTCTGAGCTTGCAGCTCGTGGGCCTTTCTGTTCGCGTGCGACTTCTCCTCTTTGGACTGCTGTGGGACCCTGAGCTGGAAAAGGAGTTTTCAGAGGCTGAAAACATCTGCTTGCTTTCTGAGTCTGAACTGTGTTTGCTGCTGCTGTAGCTTTCCTTCCGTTTAGGCTTTGGCTGCCTAAGGCTTTTCCTCCTCCTGTTTGACTGAAAGTCCTCCTCTTCTTCCTCCTCTCTGGAATCAGAGTGGGATGAAGTATCACTCTCTTTGTCATCTTGCTTGGATTCCCTTTTAAAGCTCTTGGAGGAGCCCGACCTGCTGTTACTATTGCTGATGTTTAGAGGCTCCTTCTGCGTGTCTTCCTCCTCGTCCTCAGAGTCTGAGGTGTAAATCCGTTTCCTCTTGGAAGTGACCTGATTCCTTCCTTCACTGGGAGATGTTCTCCTGGACACTCTTGTGTTGTACCCCTCTTCCCTCGACTCCAACTCTCTTTTGTTGCTGTTTTTTTGCCTCCGCTGGTTTTCTCGCGTCACATCTTCCTCGGAAAGAGAGTTGTCAACTATGTATTTCTTTTTGGGTAGAGCGCGAAGGTTCAGCCGTCTTTTTGATGTGTCATCGGAATGATCCGACTCTTCATCTGACGATCCAGTGGAGTGTTTCCTCCACGACTTCCTCTGGGGTTTGTACTCCTCAGAACTTTCCGAAGCCGACGTGGAGCGAGGCCTTTTGGTTTTGCTTCTTGTTAGTTTCCTTATTTCAAGGTCAGACCCATCGCTGGAGGGACTTTTTTCCAACTCCACTTTCTTCGTCCCTTTCTTCTGTGGGCTGGATCGTTTTGGAGGAGGATCACTGTGTTCATCGGATTCCCCACCATCCAATATTTTTGTTGAGGCAGATTTTTGTTTGTCTTGGCTTTTTGATGCTGACACTTTACTTTTTTTCTTAGAGTCCCTTTGGAATGATTCTTTATCAGTCTTTCCATTTTGTTGAGGCCGTTTTTTGGCACAGTACTCTTCATCTGAACTTACAGGAGCTTTATTCCGTGTGGTTTGGCGCTCATTGCTCTCCTCCACCTCCTCCTCACTTGCAATCCTACTTCTTCCAGCGGTGCTTCTAGACGGTTTGTGAGACAGAGGTATCTGGTCTTCCTCCTCCTTTGCAGTTTCTTCATGCTCAGAGTTACTTTCAAATTTCTTTTTTCCACTGTGTCCATTCACTTGGGACAACGTATCTGTAAGGGAAAAAAAAAGAAGTCATGAAACTGATTATAAAAACATGAAGTAATGTAAAAATGAAAAAATAGTCACCATTTTTCTGTGTTTTGGCAGTGTGTTTGGTTTTCTTGTTAACTCCATTCTGTTTAATCTGGGAAGAGGATGAAACCTCGCTCCCAGTTCCATCTTCCTCACCCATGGATTCGCTGTCAGATTCCTTAGTATTCTGGGAACCTAGAAACGTTTTAAGAAGACAAAACAGTAAATTTATGTATATTTTCCAGCAATGTTCTAGACTTTAAAATCTTTGCTTACCTTCAGTCGACAACTCTCCGTCCGACTCAGAGCTGCTCTGGATCACCGCAGTGCGTTTGCCAATACGAGATGTGTGGCGGAGCCAGCTGCTGCTTCTTCTTCTCGGCTTCCTCTCTTCCTCTTCATAGTCTTCATCAGATGCCTCCAGTTGTTTCATCTTACTGACAGCAGCCCTCGCTGTTTTTCTCTTGAGGAACCTGGGAATGGTCACCTCTTCTTCCCGGTCCGAGTCATGAGAGGAGGCTCGGTCAGAGTTGCGGGGATGGCGCCTTTCTCGACGTGACGCCCTACTGCTGTGGCCGTTCATTTCTGCTCTGCCTTCTGAAAAAAGAGCCATTCGGAACATCAAAGGCTATTAACACCTGCCTTTCCATGTTTTCTTAAAGCGGAGAAGTAACATTAAATTACAATTTTCTGACAATGAGAGCCTTTTGGTCTTTTGTTAAGTGTCTCACCTGCTCTTGTTCTGTCTCTGGCGGTTCTGTTTCTGGTCTGTCGTGTGCTTCTGCTTGTATACTGATGGTCTGAAGACTTGGAGGAAACATCTCCGTCGTCTTCATCTTCTCCTTCACTCTCACATTCCTCCTCCTCATCTTCACTGTCACTCTTAGCAGCTAGCCACAAAACAAATTTTCAAAGTTAATTTGTTTAATAGATGACTTAAAGACAGCCTTTGTTGTTTACTTTATGTCATCTGGGCGAAGTTTATTCCTGACCTTTTTTCTTCTTCTTGGAAGTTTTGCTTCTTGTAACTCTGGCTTTATGTCTGCTTTGATGACGCTTTGAAGACGCTGGACGTGTCTCATCATCTGAATCGCTCTGTTCATTCTCACTTTCAGACTCTGAAAAAAAAACCAAAAAAAAAAAAACCTTAAGTTATGAGTATCAATCAGCATAAAGAAGATAATAAAATTTTCCTAAATGTGAAAAACGCAGGTATTGTATCTATAGCTGTAAATCTGCCTTTTCCGCTTTCCAAAGTAAGACTCTTGCTCTTTGCATCAATAATTGCACAGGCTACTGCAGTGACATCCCCATCAAAGTAAAGAAAATAAGAACTTATGGTCAAAATATTTAAGTTGCATTTCCATTTTGTAGTCTAGAAGCATCAAGAGCAGAATATAATGCTAATCTGAATATACCGTTTATATTTCAGCTGCTGTTATAAAACCAATGACAAAGCAAAGTTTGCTTGTACCTGCCGTGGATGAGGCAGCTTTGGAGCCGGAGTCGTCCTCTGAGGAGCTTAGACCTGAGCTTCTGCCTCGACTCCGCCTCGCTCGCTCAGGAACAGACACTTTGGCTGAGGTAGATTTTGTTATGGACATTGACTCCGATTTTTCCTGAGTTTTAACAGCGGACTTTTTTTGACTGGTGGGGCAAAAGGGAAGAGAAACATTTAGTAGTTTGACATCCAACTGTTACAATAACTACAATATGACAGACACTAGCATGGCACGGAAAATCCAGCAATTATTTTCTCAGTAGGATTCTCTGCATACTTTGATTCTTGCTTTGTCTCAGCCTTTTGGTTTTTGTCATACTTTAGACTACACATTTTAAAAGTCTACTTTTAAAAAACTTTCTGTTTTTAACTTATTTTTCAGACATTCAAAAGACTATCAAGGGCGCGACTGATGGTACATATATTTGTACTGAAAGTCAGCTCTTTTGGTTGTGCACACACACAAATAAAATAAAATAAATACAATGTTGTTTTTAATACCTGAACACATCCAGGATGTGCAGTAGGTAATGAAAACAGACCGGAAAACACAATGGTCCAATGTTTGTTTATTCAATAATTTAGCAGCAGAAGGGGTTTTTGAACTGAAAATGCTTATTTTGTCAACATACAGTTTGTGATCAAAGTGTGATTAATTACAGATCTTGAAATTATAATTTGTTTTATTTTAAAATCACGTGACACTGCTGGAGTTGAGACAACACAGTGGTACTGCTAAAGCAAATAGAAGAATTTACCAAACCGTGCCTTAGAAATGGATGCGATATTTATACATAATGCAATATATATATATATTTTTTATTGAATCATGATCTACATGCCTGTTTAAAATGGGCTCTGCAAACAGAAAATGACTGATTGAGGTAGGACTTAAAAAAGAAAACCAGTTGTAACAAGACAGAAGTAGAGCACAGAATTCAGAATCCATAGCATGTTGAATTTATCAGCTAACCACAGATGAGGCAAGACAAACCTTGTTGTGGCTGAGGACTGATCCTGCTGTTGCATTTTCTTGCGAAACCTCTGACTACGGCGCAGCCGGTCACTGCTTTTGACGGCAGTTTTGTATTCTGATATGATTGTTCTGATCTGCTCCTCGAAGAAGGCAGAGAGTCGCAAGGTCATGCTGTAAATCTAAAAGGAAGTAGAGAGTTAAAGAAAATCACTGACGACTCAGTAAATTTATCTCAAATGTGATGCCAAAAGAGATAAACACTCCCTCCCCAAGCAGCAATTATTGCCTACCTTGGAGCGTTTGTTGGGCGTGTAAGCCTTAGCATTGGCAAATATTAAGCGCGTGTCTTTGCACAGCTCAATAGGGTTTTCATAGCGATCTTCCTCCAGAGTCCTTTTCACTGTGCCAAAGTCCATTGGAGTATCAATAATGTCAAGATAATCCTAAAAACATAAGCAAGACATGACTTAGAAGGCTTTCAAAGCTTAATATAAAATCAGGAGTTTGGATTTACAGTCTCGACTGATGTTCACTTACAGGATAGTTCTCAGGATCCACAGGCTGTCTGAATGGTTCTGAGTCTTCACATTCAAATATATAGTTGACCAGATGCCTACAATGTTCCTTCCAAGAATCTCGATCTGGCAAGACCTCCACTGAGTGCTGCAGAGATGAACAAAACAAAACAAAAATTGAGCATTGTTAAAGACTTCATGATATCCCTTATTTTCTAGAGAAATTAACTCAGTTCCCATCCTTTACCCAAAAAAAAAGCAAATTTTATAGTTATGTCCGTTTTAAAATTTGTGGAAAGATAACTGTTCTCTCTTGTTCATTTTCCTGCTAAGGCAGTTAAAATTTAAATTTATTCAAAAAGTTTTAGAAAAGTGTCTTCTAGTAACTTAAACAGAAATAGTTGGAATTAATTGAAGTCTGTAATTCAGGGTCAGAGTTTTAGAAAAGAAAATGATCAGAAACTCTGAGCAGTGCATTAATGTAAGGGTGTGCTGTGTTCTGTATGAAGTCAGTGTTAGTGTTTGTTTTTCTTGTTTACCTGACGTAGTCTATGTCCTGAGGATGTGCCTGGTGCTTCCATTTCTTCTTCCTGAAGAGAGCCAGAGTTACAATCAATCAATTTTAAAAAATATTATAGAAATCAAGTCAACAATAAATAAAAGTGATTCAATTTCAATTCAGTGGCTTGCATTCACCGGGGAATCATCATTCAAAGCCACTGCACCTCTAAGTGAAGCTGGCTGTTTTATCCCGAGCGTGCCGCAACATTAATATAAACAGTCGTTAAAGGTTACAAGTTCTTTACTATTTCTGCTTGCAGGGAATCTAAGGTAATTTTACAAAGTGCTTTTATGAGAAAGACAGATTCTGAAAACACATAAAATTTAAAAACTGCTCAGGTGGCCACATTGTGCCAAAGCTGCAGCCAACTTCGACCCTTTCAAATGAGACCTGATCAAACCTGCAGCATTTCAACATCTTTGTAAAACAAAAGACTTGTTTTTTTTTCACTGAACTATTATTCTCGCTTATTATTCTTTGAAGTCTTGCCTCATCATCATCGTCCATCTCCTCCACAGCACTGTAGATCTCCAAAATATCTATGCAGCTTGGGTTACTAGAAAAACAAAACAAGAAAATATATTGAGCCTATAATGAGTCACTAGTTCCCATTAAAAAAAACAAAAACTGAAGAACATGCAATAAATCTTACTTGACAAATTTCTGGAGAACGCTTGAGATGATTTTTGCAGAGTGGGCAATCTTGCTTCTTGGCTCATTGAAAGTGCGGGCGTTATGTGCAATATATCTGGCTTCCCAAACTAATGCAGAGAGGCGCCTGTCAAGCAGAGAGGGGGAGCATATGCAGCTTAGTACAAAACCTAATTTATTCAGATTTCAATAGACTGAAACAGAATAACCTTTGCTGATTATGAGGTGGATGGAGTGAAACATGACCGGAGGAGCACACCTGTAAAATCTGTTGATGAGCCGCAGTCTGATTGTGCCCAGATCGGTGGGATAGGCGATCACAGTGCAGTAGGTGGGATACTGGATTAAATCTACCGGACCAGAAAACGGAGCTGCAATCTCTGCATTAAAAGCACCAAGAAAGGCAGATTAGTCTAACTACTAAGAAGGCAGCCTAATAAGCCAACAAAGAACAGACATTTCATTTTGTTTGGCATACGCACCGAGAGTAATGAGCTGCTCGATACCGGCGATGATGCGTTCACACTCCTCGTCCCTGCTCCTCTCGCCCCACTCCCCTGGTACAGGTTTGTACATCAGCTCTTTCATCTCCTCTGCTGTCGCAGGGATACCTCCTCCATCTGTGTCTGGGGGCTGGGCTGCAAAGCAACAGCAGAGACGAGATTAGAAATTTGTCATCAGGGGCCACAGGCAAAACAATGTGAACAGACGACGTTCTGAAAATACTTGATCTGGGACTACCATCGTCATGTATAGGTTCCACGTCCCAGGGACTGAGCTTTTCGGTTTCTCCGTTGTCCCATCTATTGAAAAAAAAATAAAAAATTCATGCAGAAATCAACACCATTTAGCAGCATTTAAAAAGCTAAAAATGACACTTCCGAACCTTCTGCTATAAGGCCACAGAGTTTTGGACAAATACAGACGTTTTCCTGGTTCCAGATTTTAAGACTTGAATGTGATTTTAAAACTGTGTAAGTGTGTATGCAAAAGGTGCCACTGTGACTCCACAAAAACTATTTTCTTACTTCCAAAAATGAACTATTATTACTTTCCCTACCACTGATTACCCATTAAAAATGTCAAAGTAATTAATTATTATTATGCTTTGATTGGACATGACGGCAGTTATTTTTCCCACCTGACTTTGAAGCACTGAAAGAGGCTATCTGGGTATTCTGGCTGGTAAGGCTCCTGACAAACGATGGTCCCAAACCACCAGGCATCGTCGATCACTGAGCGAAACCTGTCATCTACCATAGAAGAAGAAAAACAGAAGTGAAAATTCTGACTATTATCTACATTTAACAATTCAACAGTTAATAAAATGCATAAATAACCCCACAATAACTGGTAACATTTACTTCTTGATATGTGCTAAAGTTTGACTTTATTACTGAATTAAGACTAAACAAAATTCAATCGATTTAGAAAAGACTAAACTAAAAGAAGAACTTACTTGGCTGCCAGTTTCGACGGAGTGCCTCGTCATAACTCTGCCTCAACACCAGAAAATCGATCACATCTGGCATGTCGTGGTACCTAGAGGAAAAAAAAAAAGGTCAAATAAAAAGACAGAATTTTTAAACGGACTATGATATTTTGCCATTAGTATTAATCTTTACAAACATACAACTAATATGCATTCATGAAATTCAACATGAGCTGCCTACTTGATAGAAAATGATTTGTCTGTGATTTTCTTGGTGCCATGGTCGATAAGAGTCAGCTTCAGACAGCAAAGCGTTGGAGGGCAAACTTCATATTTAATACCAGTGATTTTCACAAATTCTTGGTCCTGGAAAACATGAAGGTTTTCATTTAATCTGCAGTTAATCGGTTCTGTTTAATGAGAACTTCAGCAACTTTGGTAAGACATGGACACAATTAGTGGCTTTTTATATGCTGCTCTGAACACAATTTATGGGTTTTACCCGAAGCTCCATTTTTTTCCACGGTTGCTTTTCCAGATTGATGGGATAAAGCTCACTGCGACTCACAGCGTCTACATAGGCCTCATGGCCCTGTCGGAAGTAGATCACCTGGGAGAAACAAGATTTAATGCCTATGAAGACCAACACCATATTATATAAATTTTGTGGTAACTTGTGGTGAAAATAGTAGTGAAAAGCATTTTAAAGGTCTGATACCTCATCGCCCATCTGTGGAACAAAAGGAGACTTCCTGGGAATGACATCTGTGATCCACGCTGACGGCCTGAACTCGTTTGACACTTCTCTGTTAATTGATGGTCGAGGCTTTGGACGCTGATTGGAGAACAACAGGTAAACCATTTAGAGATTTCAAGATCTTGTTTTATCCCAACTAAAACAGCGTTGAAGCAAATTAACCTATTTAGACCTCGACAGCAGCAGTAGTGTTTCTTGGTGCTGCTTGGTGGAGCGGTAAACTCACCCGGGGTGACTTGGCTTTGGCTTTCTTAGCTTTCTCTTTGCTTTTCTTCACAGGTTTTTCCTCCTCCTCACTTTGCTGCTTCTCCTCCTCTTCCTCATTGTCTTCCTCCTCCTCTTCCTCAGAGCTGCTGAGTCTGCGCCTCACTCGCTTACGTGACGACAGAGGAGTGGAGGGCTGAAGGTTTATGCCAGCATCCGCTGTCCAGTCAGAGTACTCGCTGGATGTATGGCTGCCCAATCAGAACATTAAACGGTTTCAATTAGCAACAGCGACCAGAGGACCTCAGAGAGTCATCTGAGATGAAAATGGTCTAAGACTGAAGGAGAAGAAAAGTATCCTTCTAGCAGTTGGTAGAAATGAGCACAAAGAATCGTACTTAGAGCTGTCACTGTTCCACTCTTCCTCATCATTGGAGGTATCCAGTTCACTGCCATCAATGTCATTGTCCTAGGAAAAAAAAAGGGAAAAGGTTCAAAATAAACTGGAACTACAGAGATATGTGTCATATCTACACAAACAAGAAGATTAACAGTGAATTACCTCAGAGTGAATATCTGAACTAGCCGTCTCCTCGCCTTCTTCACATGAGAACTCAATAAGGTCTGAGGAGCCTCTGCGGCTGTGAACTCGCTTTGCAGCCGAAGATTCCTCATCTGAATCATCCTGAGGACGGATGGGACCGAGTCAGCGCCAAGAAACACTAAGAGATCAACTACTGCACAGGATAAACCAACTACAACACAATTTCATCTCAATAAAATGGTTTTGCAACATCGGCACATCCATCAGTGTGTAATTAATACACATCGTGTTTCACTCAGTGATAAAACTGCTAAAATAAATTGGATGTCAGTAATATTCTAATTTATTTAATTGGTCTGTATTACCAAAGAAACATGTCTTAATTCAGAAATGTTCTGCTATGTCCATGGGGAAGACTTCTGACTTAACAGCTGCCCAGTCACAAATGCTGAAGAATCTGAATGTTCAGAGGAATGTATCCAAGAGTATTCGTAGATAATTTTTTGAAACTAATAATGAAATTGCTGAGAAGCTCTTCTTCTTCTTCAAAACAAACAAAAAAAAAGGCTAAAATTGAGACCAAAGCAGCACAGCAACAGCAGACCTACCCGACAGCTGCCATATATAATCCGTCTTTTCTTTGTGTTGTACAGGAAAACCTCCTCATCTCCTCTGGCTGTGCGAACATCCTCCTGGTTCCTGAAACATTTTACACATTGGTTATTTTTTTGAGAACATTTATGATAAAGGTAACAAAAATAGTTATTAACTTCCACATAGAAACCAACTTCGACTTTTGGATTTCTGTCGTATTAATAAAAATTGAAAATTACAAAAATTTGAATTTAGCCTAAAATATATTTTATGCCAATTTGTATCCTTGACTAAAGTGGGACTATGAAGTCCTTTACATTTCAAGTTGTACCTACCCCGGGTCACCAAGAAGACCTATCATAAAGTAGCATTTAAATCACGGTCCCATAAAGTCAAAGTCTGAAAATATTTTAGCTTGAATTGTTTCACCTGTAGTTGCTAGCTGCCAGTTCAGGAACCACCACCCTGCGCCTCCACGCCTGTAGGTCTCTTTCTGTGGCCATCTGACTGCGAGGAGCATTTTGGTGCATCTGCCTCACACCCTCCACCTGGCCACTTCGTCTCAGACCCACATTAGGAGGTGACTGCACATCTGCTCGCTCATTCACAGACACTGGATGAAGGGGGGTAGAAAACAAAGGAAAATCCATGAACAAAATTCAAGAACACAGATATAAAACAATGCAGAAGAATATGGCTGCTACCTCTGCGTGGAGTACTTGGTGCTGGTGCCAACACCGGGCCTTCTGGTCTGGCATCAGGACCTGGTGCTGCTTCTGTCCCGAGCTGGTTCTGCCGGTCCTGCTGTTCCTGCAGCTGTCGGATCGCCTCGTCCAGAAGGCTGCTGCGTCTCACTGAAACTTCCTCAGGTTCTGCCGTCTGCTGGCTGATCACCTGCTCTACCACCTCGCCATCACCTGAAGAGAAGACACAAGACTATCAAGAACCGTTGTAAATCATACGGGTGCCTTCAGATGAAGCCTACTTGCATTATTAGAAGTTGATTTCTCAGTGAAAATAAAAATAAACTAAATGCTTCGGTATAATGTTTTCTGTAAAGACAAGTAAAGCTCCAGCCTTACTAGTGGCTACATATCCCAGCTGAGGAACCAGATGCTCGGCAGCTATGTTCTCCCTGCCCGGAACGAGACGCTGGTATCTGGAAACAAGCCGAATGTTTTGTGGGGAAAAGACAAAAAAAAGAAGAAAACAAAAAACAAGTGGTATCAGTAAAAATGCTCAATCTTTAAATGGAACACAGTAGGGAAGTAAAAGCTAAAAGTGTTTTTCTCAATCTGGAGCAAGAGGCCTAAAATGTAAGAATGTAGCAACAGAGGAGCTTCGTGTGTCCATTTGCAACTTTGTGACAATGAAAGACTTGATGCTAAATTTAAATGATTGCCAACTTATCAAAGGATCAACTCTTAATTGTCTTAAGACAGGTGCTGGACATTTTTCAACCAATGTGTTCCTGATCAGCAAACGACCAGAATGGTTGGAACGAAGTCAGTAAACTTCAAAGCCTAGATTGTCAAACATGAGCTGTTCAATAAACTCATGGAAACTATCAATTTCTAAATAAATGTCACTTATTTAAGTCTCACCGGAATATAATTTCATTCCTTGACTGATGCGACTTATAGTCCAGAAAATAAGTCCAGAAAATAAGGTAACGATTTTTGAGTAGTATCTTAATACAGAAAATTTATTGTCATTTTTAAAGAACGAAAGAAAAAAAAAAGCAAACAAAAAAAAACTACCGTACTAAAATTTGCATTTGGCATTGTATTTAAAAATTCCAAGTTTGTTCTTAATCATTTAAATCAAAATGAATAAGATTCATTGTGGACGATCCGGAGAGTTGTGTAGTTGTCCTTTACAGTCCAATACCTGGGTGGATGGGGGTTTCCATCTACATCGACCAAGAATGGAGGGGGCATCAGATGGGGAGCTTGCTGTGTTTGCTCATCCAGCACAAAGCCATTGGAATCTCGAATCAGCGGCCTGTAATCTGTGTGGAAGAACACCTGGTCTGGAAGCTGTGGAAACCAAGAGAAGGATTATTTAAAAAGAAAGAAAAAAAAAAAAAACCTCTTTGGTTCTTCTCTTTTCACTTTAATATGTTGTAGACATTTTTTTCCCCAATAACTACTTCTCTCTATTAAACATGTATGAAAGATTAGTCTTCTGTCAAAAAGATTTATAAATCAGTCATTTTCTCAATCTATTTTTCTTGCCTTTTCGTACGGTTTGGAGCTGCCAAAGCCAAAGATGAGCAGATGGCCGTGCGAGTCTGTGCAGGCAAACCGCTGACCATCAGGAGTGAATTTGCAGTCAAAAACGGCTCCATGACCCTGACCCTCAATCTGGAATAAGAAAAACAAAGTACTTGAAAAGAGATCACTACAAATGTATTTTACTCCCTGAGTAAAAAATAAAAGATGTGTGAATAAACTTGATTAAGAAACAACATTACACTGATGTAAATGGTTGAAAGCTCCAACAAATTATCTACTAAATCAAGAACACGGCTCTCAGTCTGCCATCATTTGTCACAATTAGCTTCATGGTAAATTCTAAATAATTGAATTGCACTGTGTTACTGTTGTCTCTCTCATTCTGTAAGTATGCTATCCTGCTTGTGCAAAATGTGTGTGTACCATGTTGAAGTAATGCCGGGTGTTTTTTCCTCGTTGCAGATCCCAGATGAAGACATTCCCGTCGTGGCCAGCAGACAGGATGATCCTGGCATCAAAGGGGTGAGGTTCGAGGACAAACACCTCAGCTTCATGGCCCTGAAAAAAAACATCAATAGGATTTATTAACTTCATTTGAGAATAATAATGGGAATTAGTGTTGCGTTTCTTCACTGAGCATGGAGAAATCTTGGGCGCATGTACTTTTAGGATATGTAGCAGCTGTCCTGTGTAGGAGTTCCACACTTTGAGGAGATGGTTGTTAACAGCCGTGACGACTGTATTGTCATGGCGATCCCACGCAACCATGGTAACTTTGGGTTTAAAGTAGTTTTCCTCTTCGTTTGTTGGTTCAGCGCTTATAAGGGAAAGAAACAATGATAAATTGGCGCCAAAAACAGTCCAGCTCATTAACTCAACAAACACTTTCCCTCTGTATCTAATGGTAATTTAAGCAGAGTTTCCCCAATTGCTGCAATATGTATATTGGGACCTGCTTTTGTTCAACTGACGTATTTCTCTTTCATCTTGCTCAAAATCAATGTTTAGTTGCTTGGCTCTCCCTGGTGATAAAAGAGATGTCCTTCTTCCTTGTGGCAGAAAACAATCTGGCAGATTGGTCATGTAGTTGGACTGTGTAACTTATTAGAGCTACTTCAGCTCTATACATATTGGAATTAACTAATCAATCAGCTAATGATCACAGTTAGGTTTTCCAAGATTAGCTCTGATCGCTGGGTCAAATGCAACATTAAATTTGTCTCTACTCACAGCTAACAGAAGCTTAGATGAAGACCATAAAGCTTCAGAAATATTTTTGTTTAGTAAAAATTGATTAAAGTTTTGAAACATGTTTGGGTATGTTGTAATTCCTTTTGGGGGTGCATCAATTGAAGTTTTATGGCTGATCAAAAGCCTAACTTGCTGATTCTGATATTTGCTGATACCAGTTTCTTTTTTTGCCTGAAATATTGCTAAATAATAGTAAGAAAGTTGCTGAGTTGGCAACAGTTGTTAATTGCAAACATGTCTGCATGTTTGCAATTAACAACTGTTGCCAACCTCTTTCAAACCTCTTTTACATGAGAGCAAAAGAGGACAGTAGTTGATTTTTAGACCTTTGCTGAGGTAGATAGGTCGGGAATAAGATCAGTTTCACATGTAGGTATCAGCCGATCACCAATATCCCAAAATTAAAGAAAATAGATGCTGAGACATTGGGTGGCCGATTTCGGCTGGTGGAAAAATTGGTGCACCCTTAATTCTTCCATTTTCTTTTGGATTTTAAACTACTTCTTCCAACAACTAACATACATTTGGACAAAGGAATTTTCAGTGTACATCATAGTTTTATATTACACAATCAGTAAGCAATAACCAAAATACCACAAAGAGAAATCGATGTTTTAAGCATTAAGTTAAGAAATTAATGTTTCGAGCCCTTACCCAGGAAGAGTTGCAGACATGTTGAGTAGGATGCATCTCCAGCGCTGCCGCTGATGCAGCTTCCAGATTCGAGCGGTTCCATCTCGACTTCCGCTTACAAACCTGAGACAGAACACAGTTCCCATTGAACAATTAACTCAGTACTGACTTAATACACATAAACAGTGTAATAGTAAATACACATACCTTTCACCTGAGTGGGAGAACTGGATACTGTCCACTTTATCCTAAAAAAGAAACAGAAAAAAAAATAAGATATTGTCAGCGGCTATAAATTTAAATGTAACATGTAAATGCCAGGTTTACATTACAAGATATTGATATATGGTAGAAAAGTGAAGCCTGCTAACCGTGTGCTCATGAAGCTCTGATATCTTCTCTGGACTCCCGCTTCCCAGGTAGTATATTCTAATGACATCGTCTGTGCTTCCTGTTGCCAAGAACATCCCACCTGAAAATAAGATCATTTTGTGATGAGTTTCAAGTTTTCCCAAAGCTAATGAGTTCCCACTTAGGTAACTGTTGTAGAGGAAAGTAGGATCCATAAAACTCAGCGTTAAACACTTTAAGCATTTGTTCATGCTTGAAGTGCTAACAAAAAGAAATCTTCACCTGGACTGAACGAGGAGCACACAGTCTGGACCCCTGGCCTTGGCCGCTCTGTAAACTTGTGTGGCCGATCGCTTTAAGGAGAACAGAGAAAATGTTGGTAAGTTTACACAGTGATGGCTAATCTTCACCGAAAAGGACAGACAAGTGTCAGAAAGGGCCAGAATTATCTTCATCATGTAGGGGTCAAGGAATATGTGGCACAAGCTGTCTCATCAGCATCCATCCACATGTCTGCATTTCACACACATCACTTGGCATTTTTTTAGGTTTATCTTCACATCTCATCAGTTCAGCTTATTTATAGATTCCCTAGTATCTATAATACATCATACACTTTATTTTAAAATACAAAATATAAGTGGAAAAAGCTGAATTTTTCCATTCTTGTTTTTCCAGAGTTAAAATAGTCCCCAAAAACAAAGATCTTTAAATACTAAAGACAAGATTCTTGAGATTTAGGAAAAAGTTATTTTTATTTTTCTCTTTAAATCGCAATTTTAAAAAAGGCAAATGACATACCATTTCTTTTGTTAAAATATTCTGGTGTGAACGAGTGTCAGTAAGTAAGTTACTTTAAAAGCAACATAATTAAAAACAAAATGAAATATAAAATTCATTAACTCTTGCACAACCATCTACATTATGTGCTTTTCAGTGTTAAAAATAGCTTTTTTCTTCTTCCTTCATTTAAAAAAAGATTGTATTAATCCTAATCATTTCTAAATTAAGTTTCACCTATATCCTGCTAAAAGAAGCCATGCTGACCTGAAGTTGATGTTGTTGACGTCCCACTGCCAGAAGCAGACAGTAGCATCCGTTCCAGTGGACAGCATGTAACGTTTGGAGCCCTTGGCAAAAGGTGAAAACTAAAAACAAAAGAAATACAGGTCAGTACAGTGAATACTCAAGTTATTTTATGCAGAGAAACTTCCTTAACAAAGAGGGTTGAACATTAATGTCCCACAAAGCTCGGGTGGAAAAAAACGGAAAAATTCAGTCTCAGGCCATCAGAGATGAGCATAAAGTTCATTTCGCTTTCTGGAGTGCCTAAAAAGCAGCGGGCAACTCATTTCATAAAACTGGTAGACTTGACAATAATCCTAGCACCCAACTCCCTACAACACTTACCTTCAAAATTTGGCTCATAAACACAAACAAAAAGGCTTTTGGTTTACTCGTTAAATATGAGGATCAGGGCTTCTGCATTTGGTTAAGTTTTTACACCAGTAACTCCAGAGGAAGCGAAAGCTGATGGGAACTGTTTTTCAAATAAAACAAGACCTCAACTGACCTGCTGATTCAAGAAACGCATGTTGCATGGTGAAAAGACTGTACTCTCTGATTAACAGGGTATATTGACAGGGTATATATTATATTGACAGACTTCAATATATATGAAGTCCATCTACCTATTTAGTCATATGTGGGTGACATTTCATTACTGCATAGTATGATTAAATAAAAAGACATTTCACGGGCGTGCCGTGGTGGCGTAGGGGATAGCGCAACCCACATTTGGAGGCCTTGAGTCCTCCACGCGGCCGTCGTGGGTTTCTACTCCCGGACCCGGCGGCATTTGCCGCATGTCTTCCCCCCTCTCCTTACCCCATTCCTGTCAGCCTACTGTCAAAATAAGGGACACTAGAGCCCACAAAAAGCCCCCTGGTGGGGAAAAAAAAAAAAAAAAAAAGACATTTCACAAGTTACAGACACAAATCAAATACTAGAAATGTTGTAGTCTTAGGCAATCAAACAATACCTGAATGTCTTCAAATAACTTTTACATATGCTATAACTGAACTGGGTGGTGGGGCTTTACCAAACAAAACATGGTTTGTAATGCTCTATAAAGTAGTGTGGTGTTTGTTTTATTTGTGCAAGATCTTTTTATTTTGTAAAGTGCGTTTGCACATTGATTGTTAACACAATCAATATGCAGAGAGCTGTAAATGATTTATCTGGTTGTAGTTCCCAGAAAAATATACATCTAAAATATTTGGTCAACATCTGATTCATCTCACAAAGATTTGCTCTGACACTATGGCAAAAAAAAATTACAGTGAGAAGCATGTGTCATAATTTACTTTCCTTTAACAGATGAAGAGCAACATTAAGCTAAGTTGCACTCTTGCTACATAAGTTTATGAATAAAACTGATGCTTCTGTAAAAAAATAAATAAATAAATAAAAGTCTTGGAATAAAAAAAATGGACAGAAAATGTATTGACTAAACTCCAATCTCTCTGCTTTGGCAGGAAGACAGCAAGTTCTAATCTTTAACAATCTAATATAGCTATATCGCCCACCCTGACCCTGGTAGAAAAAAAAAAACACTGCGTAGGCAGGTTAGCTGCAGCTGTGAAGCAAGAGAACAGTCAGAGTTGCAAATAAATACACCCGACCAATAAAAAGCAGTTTAGCATAAAATGAATATAAACTTGTTGAAAATGCAATTCTTTACCCTGTCTGATTGAAGCACATGAAATGCCAACATACATGCTGGTGAAATGTGTGAACATTTTCCAACTTTTGCTTATTTGAGAACCTGATCAAAAGAAACTTAACATTCACCAGAAGATCAGCCAGCATGTAGCAACCAGGCTCCTTCTGATAAGAGAGAAAACAAGCAGCAACACAACAGCTGACAGAGACCAGACTGAGTGCAACAATAAAGGCATTCTGCCATGTCTTATGTAACCAGAAATAATCTAAACAAATATACGCCTTCAAATTGTATGAAATTATATGAAATGTGTTATATATTTTTTTATTTACATGTCAATATACGGTAATCGGTAGTTATGCTGTTTAAGTCTAAATCACACTGGTATCTTACAGCACAAACATTAAATCCTAAAAACATTTTTCTTTTTAAAAATCATGTCTTAAGATGTCTGAGCTTTATTTGCTCGATTATCGTTTAGAACAACATGTGAAGCCAGTGATTCATTTAGGGCTCAGTTTTAGGACTCCACTTTAGCCTGAACAACCATTTCAATAGAAGTAGTTTTCACTGAATCATCACAGTACGCTTTGTACTTAAAAAAAAAAAAAAAAAATGTTCTGACCCATTTTGACTTTCTCTTCTTCAGCTTTCAAGTCTAACCCCATTCTCTGATGGAACACAACTATAATGAAATGTTCCAGGTGAGCCATCTCAAGAGGCAAACCAATGAGAATAACCAGACCTAACAGGAATAGTTCTAATACAGTCTCAAAAGCATTACAAAACATCAACTAGATATTAAAAATGCTTCAAAGTATCTAACCTGCCCTCTTGTTATCTTTACAACAGGAGAAAGTCCCACATTGATAAATAACAGGATGTTTTTATTGCTACCCGTTTCTTTACCTGAAGGGAGGTAATGGATCCACTGTGTCCCTGCAGCACAGCCATAGGAGCACAGGTACGAAGGCACCACACACGGATGGTCTTGTCACAGCTTCCTGCAGCAATTAGTGTGTTTTCATAGTTGACAGCCAAGTCTGTGATTTCTGCAGAGTGTCCTCTCAATGTTGAGTGAAGCCTTCCATCGAGCGAAGACCAAATCTTCACCAAACAATCATCTGAGCCCTTAAAGACACAAGTTATTTTTGCTTTAGGACATATGGTAAAGGAAAGATCAGGTAGAAAAGATTTTATCAGCACACCACAATATGCATTAGGGATGTCCTGAGAAAAAACTATTTAAACGGTTGATATCGGAGTCCTAGATTAAACACGACTTCCAATACATATACTGCAGTGCAAAATCCAGACAAGTACTTCACCAAGAAATTGGTTTTCCTTCACAACTTTCATATTTTTTTGTAACCTTTACAGTCACCTTCACAGTAAAAGAGGGATTGTATTGGATGTTTCAGCTCTCTGTCATGTGAGTGTCTATTTTCAAATATCACTCGACAGGGAAGACGAATCCTGTAGATGTAGAGCGGACATCTACAGGATGTCCGCTCTACACCGCATAAACAGAAGCCATGCCTGTTCTGCTATTATTACCTGACATTTCGCCGCACTTGCGGAGAAATTTCCTCATTGTGGGACAATAAAGGACATTTCTAGTTCTCTTAGTGCTCGACTCAGCTGTCTGAAGGTTGATTTCCAACATTGGCACCTTTGCTGGTGTTCCATCCCCAAACCCTCGTCTCTCTCTCTCTCTCTCTTTGCCCTTTTCCTCTCCAAATAAATATCACTGGTCTAAAAAAAAACAAAAAAAAAAAACAACTAACAAATTAATCCCTCAACAATTTTCTGTTTGTGATAGAGCTGTACCGAGAGCAGCCAAAACAAAGCAAATTACATTTTACGAGCATTTAAAGCAAGACCTTAACTTTTTAAAGTAGGAGAATTGCTATTGCTGTACGTTTGTTCACACATGTTCAACTGGAACCAGATTAAAATGTCACAAGCAAAATTGGTCATATCAAAACATGCTTGCAAATAACCAAGCACTTCAAACTGATATACATAAAAGCGTTGCCTCAAGAGAGAGGAGAGTTCATTGAAAGCTGCAGCTGTACATGTCGAGCCAGATACAATTAGAAACATAAGGAAGTCCAAGAAAAACTCCAGTTGGAGTTTGCTTGAACAACTGGTAGACACAAAGAGGGAGCAGTGTGCGGCATGTAGTTTTCTTCTACATACCATTGGTATTTAATACAGTACAAGATGGGGACTTATATCTGCCGCCAACCTTACTCCTCATTGGAGTAAGGTTGGAGTAAGATAATGTAGAAAACAGTCAGACTTCCAATATTTTATCAGTTAGGACGAGTGCTGAGTGGTCCCATCTTACTGTGAAGATCCTGAGACCGGTTCGATCAAATGCGATGCAATACACTGCAGACAGATGTCCCAGGATCCGCCTGTGCAGACGCATGTGCTCATATGTGCTGACAGGACTGATGGAGCTAAAACGTTGCACTCCAGTCAGCTCCCTCCCTCGATGTACTTTCACTGTTAATAAAACACACCAGAGCACAGAGATAGAAATTGTAAGATTTGAAAAAGTGCTGACATTATGAGCTTCAGTCAACATGTGTTGGTATGTTGAGCTATTAGATGAGTGAGAACCTCCACACAACCGATGAACCACCACCTTAAGATGTGCACTGATTGCATAGACTGAAGATATTCTTAATGCAAGACTACTTCATAGAGTAACAAAAATCAGTGGCAGTAATTTCTAGTTTTACAACAGATTCTGAAAGTAGTGTATTGTGACCCCCAAACAAAACAGCTCGTCACAATCCAACCAAGTGAACAAAATTATGTTTCACATGCAAACTAAGATAGCATTGTTGTCAAGCTCAAAGGTTTTTGTTACAAATTATTAAGCTATGGCTCAGGCTCCAAGTTCTTAACCAAACAACACATAGCGGGCCTGATGAATGCTACAGTAAGGTGTGCGCAAACACCAAACAAACTGTTTTAGTTTATATGTATTCATATTTGCCTGAGAAAGAAAATAAAAAATATCTGCATTAAAAGGTGTGGAGGGAAACCAAACATAGGTTGGATGATTTGATCCAGCAGAGGACACATTCTCAGAACTGGTAAATAGTAACTTCATATCTGTAAACAGCCCAAATATCCTAGAGCCAAATATATGCATTACTTTTCTCATAGCAGGATAGATTTCAGATCTGAAGCACTGCTACAAACAGGTTTGACAAGAATCAATGTGGCGCTGCACAGAAAATAAGTCCCTCGATGCACAAAAGATTAGAAACTCTGTAACATCAGGAAATCTCGCCACTAAATTAAATGGAACAAATTTTATGTCCAAATTATGGCCCAACACTTCATCATGTAATAAAGTCGGCTTTGTTGTGGCATATAAACAACAGTGAGCTTAAAATAAAACAGCACGACAATGAAATCATCATCAAAATATTAAGCTTCAAAGTACCACAAATAAATGAATCACAAAATCACAGCAGATGAACGGAACACCTCTAAACAAATATGCTGGTTAGTTTCATTTGCCACACCACTGGGACCTACCCTGATGTGGAGGTTGCTTCTGGTTCAAAGGCCTCTCTGGTGGTCTGCCCCGATGAAGGGCTGCATATGATGAAGCTTTGAGCTGCACACTGTCACAGTCTGAAAATCAGAAACAAACAGTTCATGATGTGCTTCTGCCGACTGCCAGATGAATGAGTGGAACAGATGTCTCGGTATCACTCTTCACAAATGCACAAATGAAAAACAACTGCTGAACAATATCTGCTTGAATGAATGTTTTATGGAAACAAATTGAACTCTTCATGTGGTCTAAAGTAACAAAAACTCCATCTCACATTCCTGAGCATAAAAATACTCAAAGCCTGTACCTTTTGCAGTCCGAAGCATGGACTGCTTTCCAGACCCCAGGAGAGAGTGCACACCTGGGACACACGATGGGACCTCTTTATCGAGGAGTGGTCCAATTTGCTTACATATCTGTAGCAAATGATCAGGTGCAACATGTCTGTTGGCAGCAACCTGTCAGGGCAAACACAACAAGAGCAGTGACTTTTTACTATTCAAGTAGGAGCATATTTCCATAATTCTGTTGAATTTTAGTGTAAACTCTAAAAGCAAGCACCATACTATATCAGTACCAAACGTTGTGCTACAATTGCCTATATATGGCGTACAGGTGCAAACTTGACTGATATAGGAACAGGTCCTCTTACCAGACCGCGTTGAGTTAGTTGGGGACTATCTGTATAAGATGTGTGTAGTTTTTGTTTATATAAAATTGAAAAATATTTGTTCAGCTCCTCTTTACATCAACCTTTATTCACTGTTGTCTGATATTACCAAGAGTAAATATTACCAGTGGGAACAGCTAACATAACTTTACCTGTCCAAAGCTATAGCTACACGTCTTTGTGAGTTGCAACAAAGAATATAAATTCTATAAATTCAGTTCTTACTTACATAGTATCATAAATGTTTTCCCAAACCTCTGTACATGGGGTATCTACAAACATCCTTAACTTACAGACACACTGTTTCAATAAAAAATAAACGCATTTTCTATGAAAATATTACATTTATATAGTACAAATGCAATCGAAGAGACATTACAAATAATTTATGTACTGTATTTCAGGTCACTCTTAGTTATAATATAATGGACTAAAACTCAGTCTGTAATACCAAGCGATAAAACAAATATATACATCTTATATAACCTAGTCAATTGAATCATTGATAAAACACCTTCAAACCAACTCTGCTTTCAAAGAATCCCTCAGGCACTTACTCGGTTTTGAGTTTGAACCTGAATTTATTAATCCCAAAGGGAAATTAAATAAAATTCTGATGAAATAGCCAATTTATTGTTAAATTATTGAAAAGCAGAGCAGTCTACATGCATTATTTATTTCAAGCTCCTTGTTAGCATTGCTTCCAAAGCCATTTCCTCCCAACATGTGCAGCACAGATGCATGGATTTTTGGAAGACAGACATAAGTGTGCCATGGATTTATACAAATGTTTAACATTTTTTAACTACATCGTTTACCAATACTTTCAGCAGATCTATAAGATTTGTTTATATCCAATATCTCAACATTGGAAACAAATAAAGCTTAGTATTTTTAAATAAGACTATTGCCTGTTGTTAAAGAATCAAAAATCATACCAAAAGCTTTCTCCAGTAATATAAACGTTTAATTTGTGCCTGGAGTCTGCATTATAACAAGTTAGGTGTCAGACAAAGTATTTTTTTTTCATGCACTTCTCATCCCTTGTTCCTCAAGGCGTGGTTTGTATGCAAATTTCTCTTTATTTAAAGAACCAATCACAGCGCAGGTCACATGCAAAAATAACGCAGAGACAAAGAAAATCGGCTTGTGATTGGCTGAGAAAGCAGTCCTCAGCAAAGCGACAAGCCGAACAACCCACCCTAGCTGCAATACGACAGCTGGTACAAAAAAACATTAAACTCCCATCCTAATGCGGGTTTTTGGTAGACCATTCAAAAGTTAACCATAAACAGTTAAGGTTTTCCGAACAAGTTAGGCTTTACAGTTCATTAAAAGTTAAAGAACTACATCAGCGGTTCAAATGGAAACCGAACAAAGACCGTAAACAAGCACAGAGCGTGCAGCCCCCCCTGTCACAAGACAATAACAAGCATCGGCACTGAACTTGAAATCACAAAGTTAAATCTTACCACATCTTCGTATGTTCTAGGGTGTTCATTTCCCAGCCAGTCCAATCTTCCCGGTAAGAGCTGTCGAAAACAGTTTTATCAAAGATGCGTTACTTTAAAAATTGAAGCAGGTACACGCGTCTTAAAACCGGATGATGTCAAATGAGTGGGACGTAACGGGATATTAAAAAGTCCAAAGAGTTCACCAAGTTTATAAGCACAGAGTCAGCCTACAGCGAAGCAGCTAGTTAGCAGTTACCTAGCAAGCAGAGACAACCGAAATACAGACCTGATATTCTTCGAGTTCACTTGCCAGGACCTGGGGAGGAATTGAAATGCAATCCCGATTAGGGTGCCTGTATTTTAACTATCATCAAGTGCTCGTCAACTATGTCGAAATACAACAAAGTGTGCCAGTGAAAGCACGCCAGCTCACCTCAGCCGCTCTCCGACACGGACCCGTTGTTAGGAAACGAGAAATCAAGTAATAGAGCTCTGAAACGGAACAGTGAGTACGTTAATAGCCAGGAAATCAGTCCAAGAATCAATTAGCACGAGCGATATTGGCGTAAATCAAGCCATCAATTGGGGTTTACTTCTGCGGCTTACCCGACTCAAGGAGCGAATTGTTCCGACTTTTGGCCATGGAAACGGCCGTGATTTGGAGAGGTGGAGTGATCTTCAGACTAACTTTATGGCTAAAGAAAAATCAGATATATTTATTTAATTTCGGTTACACGTCGCTGACCCCCCTCCACGGTTGCTCCCGCTTTCTATTCAGCCTGTTTGCAGTCGCCATTGGAAGGATGAGGCCTCGGCGATACAACTTACTTCCGCCACGGCGGAGTAACACAGGAAAAAGGGGGTAGGGAGGGAGGAGCACTCCGGCAACAAAAGACACTACCGCGCGTTAGCTTGGTGGCTAACCACAGTTATATTACATCATTGTAAAAATACTTAACTACATTCGACTAATTATTTTTATATTTTTCAAAGAACAGCACACATTTTAAAATTGATAAACACAGTGCTATTAATGTTACGCCCTCCCCCTTTTCTGGTAGCAAGGTCGTGAGTTGTGCATGTGACGTCACCGATAACGGTTGTCAGCTGACTTCATCAAAATATAAATTTTTATGTCAAACCAGCGAACATGAGACTTAATATCAACAACTTAAGTGTGAATACAATGTGTTCTAAAAATAAATTAATAAATGCTTCAAGCTTATCTTTTTTAACTTTAGCTTTGTATACAAAAAAATGTTCTATTCATTTATTTTGTTAATTTTGATTACTGTGTCTTGCAGCTTAAAAAAAACCTCCCCCTAACATTAAAGTAAAAAAACAAAACAAAAACGTTAAAATAAAAAATGAAATTACTCATACGTGCATAACACAGTAATGTTTTCCAATTTATTTCTATTGATTTTAATGATTTTGGCTTGTAGCAACTCACCCCAAATTAAAGTAAAACAGAAATTTTGAATTTTCCAGAAGAACTGACAGTCACTTACACCAAGCCTCTATAGAGGACAAATCTGTTGCCAAATGAACTTACCTGTTCACTGAAATTATTAATTGAAAGTTGAGAGGAATAAAAAATAGAAAAAATGCCCCAGTGCAGCCTTGAAAGGTTTAAAACTTCCTGTGCTCTAAGGACTGCAGCTGAACTCAATGCTTCGAATGGATATTTATCCATTGACATGTGTATCTGTCAGATTCTTTGTGATAAGTCACAACTGAACAAAGAATATCAGCTGTAGCTTCCTGGGTTAGAGAGAATAAGAACTGGAGTTTCCCAATAGTTCAAAGCCACTACAATTTGTGTTTTCATTAGCTATAAGCCATATTCATCAAAGCTAAAGGAAATCAATGTTTGAATAAAAAAAAATTGCAGCTTTTTATTTGAAATTTGTGAAACAAGTAGAATTTTTCAATGATATAATTTATTTATTTTCTTTTTACCATATCTCTGTATAATATAATCTTGGTAGTCTTCTAACTGAACTCTTGAAATTAATTAAATTGGATTAGTCTTTTTGTAAATTAAAACACTTGTTAATAGGCACCATACAAAAAACTCAACTGAATATTTAGCTTCATTTAGGCCAGGGCACACATAAAAGTAAGAAGGCTGATCTTTGCCTTACATATTAAAACCTAATTTTGTATTTTTTTGTTTAATCTAAACTAATAAAAATTCAATGAAAACTAGTTCACCCCTTTTAAAGTAATCTTAATTTAAGTAAAAGTAGGTGCACAAATGTTACTTTTTTGTGGATTTTCTGGAACCCACATATACATTCAAATTTTTGTTAAATGTGCCTTACCTTTTCCAGGGAAACCACAAACTTTCTTTAGTCATCAAGAGCTTCACTTTGTCTGGATATTTGACAACTTTTCTAAGCCAAAATGATTACAAATTTTGAGTAATGATCATTTCTTTCTTGGTTGATACTTCAGTCCATGTTAACAAAAAACTAACTTCACTATTGATAGTGACAATGGATTTTGTGGCATCTTTCAGTTTTTGACCAGTTAAACCAATACTAGTTAGGGGGTTTCCCTGAGCAGCCTGCTACAACATGGGGTAAACTGTGGTTCCAGTGTAGACAAGTTGAAGGATTCACTGTAGATAGAGGGTGTTGCTATTTGTGTTAACATTCTGAATGAAGGCTTAGTAAAAAAATAAAAAATAAAATACAAACTTTACAGAAACAACCATTTTAATTGGCATTTTATACCACCTATAACACAGATGCATTTGAAAAAGATAAAATCCCCAAACCAAAGATCCTAAAAAGGATAAACAACTAACTCTGCAATGATGTGTCTCAACATTGTTCATTACTGTACCAGAAAATTAAACAAACATTTGTTTCAGATGGGGAAAATAATAATAATAATAATAAAAAAACAAAACAAAAAAAACAAAGTGAAAGCTGAGCACCAAAGTTCACAAACAGAAAATAATGCTTTAGCTTCCACAGCATTATTCCACTCACAGCATTCTGAGAATCCATAATAGTACCGGTGACATGATCCCTCTGAACAAACTCTCTCACTCCTGAAACATGTATGATGCCACAAAATACAATCAACAAAATGACAGAAAGGGTCCCTTCACAAAAGCTTTGGAAATTTAACAGACATTTGAGTATTTTAAAAATGCAATCTCATCCTTAAAAACAATGCCGTCTTAAGAAAATAGCTGATAAAAATATTCTCTGCATTTTACAACAACTAGAAGTACAGGAAACCATCTCCGCTACTCTGCTTTCTCATCCTCTTCAGCCTTGGCTTCCTTTTCGTCTGCCTGATCATCTACTGCAGCACCCTGTAGATGAATAAAGCAAACATGTTTAATAGTTTGTTCTTACTATGAAACCAGACCCATTAGGTACCAGTGGTAACGTACCTCCTCAGCTTTGGCTTCGCCATTTTCTGCAGGAACTTCTTTCTCTGCCTGGGCTTCTTCTTTCTTCTCTTCAGCCTTTGCTGCCTCCTTTACTTTCTTGGTCTTAGGAGGAGCCTGTCATTAACATCAATGCAAGGCATTAGGGGGGGGACCCCACAAAAAAAACATGTTTTTTTCAATCACAGCTATAAGAATCAGGGTCTTGTGTGCTTTTCCACTAGAAGGGGTGCGTTGCACCTTGATGACCAGATTTTGACCAAATAGATTAGGTCAAAATCTGCTGTAAATTCCAATCAGGTCTCACCTGAGCACGCTCAGTCAATAACCAACAAGGTCTGTATAAGATATAAAACTGATCACACTACGGCTGTGAGACACAAAGGACCATCCTTTAACCTGACGAAAAACACTCACCAGTTTTCAGACCAAAAGCATCATGTGCTGAGGCCAGCATTCACATCTGGCCCCAGAGGTCAGACATAAACAATTTTGTGAAGTATAAGATATAGAGATTTGAAATTGAACAGTAGATAACAGGTATGTGGAAAGCTGTGCCTTACATTGTTCTGATAAAAAGGGTAATTTCAGCTACACTCACTTGAACTCCAGCAGTGTTAATGTGCTAATAACAATTTTTGACACTCACCTTATTACATTTAACCTCGGTAGACCTACCGAGGGGGCTATGTAACGTGGCTGTGTTTATTTGCATGTAAATTAGACAACTGTGATCTGAGAATAGAGTGTAGATTTAGGAGCGTGAATGCATACGAATTAACCCTAATGCATGTTGATACCAGGTCTGAACAGAGCTACAGAGATTTATGAACTCCTTCTGACCACAATTCTAGTAGTGTGCAAAACAAAACAAAAAAAAGTTTAACCAGCACCACTGGAAAGCTGTCTTTCTACCTTTGTCTTCTCTGGTTGTGGCTTTTCCTGGGTCTCTTTCTGCAAAACACAGAATTTAACATGGGAAAAAAGTGCATTGCAACATCAGGGCATACAAGTTGAATTCTCAGTCTCAAAAAGGATAGTGAAGCTTACCTCTGACAACCTTTGAGACTTTCGTCTTGGCTGCAAAACAAAGATTCTGAGTTAATTAAAATATCGATGAGTTGGGGTTTAACAAATTCCTTAAAAGTCAGCAAACAATGATCCTATCCACAATAATTAGGGTCAAAGAGATTAGTACATTAATAAATTTCATTATGTGTTAAAACAGAAAGAAAATGCAACTACTTAAAAAAAAAAAAAAAAAGAAAAAAAATCACACACACCAATATGTTCCTTGCATTTCCTCTAAGCACTGGAAATCAGTCAGTAGGTAAGAATAAAGTGCCTCTGGCTATGGTTTATGTGCATGTTCTACTGTCTTTTTGGAGATGAAAATATTCCCCTGTGCAGTTCAGCTTATGAAATCATCTGAATTGAAACAGAAATCTTTAATTCCACAGTTCATCGAGTACAGGATTTAAACTCTGATCCCATCAATACATTATGTCATCACTTCGGGTTTTTTTTAATTTTTTTTTAGACATACTCACCTCTGCAGCTGCATCTGCATTGGAAGTTGCCTGTGTAAGTCAGAGAGGTGGAGAGGGAAAAAAAATTTAACAAGCATTGAACAACAACCATTCATGAGTGAGCTAAAGTGGGTGTGTGGTGGAAAGGGGGATGGGAACCCATCCCTCCCGCTAGATGATCAAGAATTTATGCAATCTGTATGAAATGTGACAAAATGTCCTAGGCGTCTCTAGCTCAGATTAGGGGTAAAGGATTTCAAAGCATCAATAATGGTAGCCTAAAAACATGTTTTAAGGTAAACCAAATATGTTTTTTGCACTATGGGGTTTAAGACCCATTGGAAACGGCCAGATGTGTCGCTGTTTTCTTGGACACATCAGCTGCCATGATGATCCATAAAGAAAAGACAAACCGCCTCGGGAGTGACGCGCACCATCTTAATACCGAGGACAGTCAAAGGTTAATATCCCAGCAATGCAAGCGGTAAACAAGAAGAAAACACGCCACATTTAGTCGCTGCAAAATCTACCCAAAGAAGCTCAAACTAAGCTTAAAATGCAGCGTTTCACGACTGAAATCCCTTGAGGTCGCAACCTGTATGCTTCCTCGACGATAGTTACACCCCTTTGTTTAATCCCAACACACACACACACACCATAGGACTACGAAGTAGCCAAGCAGTTCAGAAACCTGCCTGAGCGTGCATTGCTATCAGGATATGTGGCTCCGGGAGCGAAACTTATTTGGCTGTGCAGGCGTGTTCTCCCTGGG
Source organism: Alfaro cultratus (assembly GCA_903066825.1). Classification (NCBI taxonomy): domain Eukaryota; kingdom Metazoa; phylum Chordata; class Actinopteri; order Cyprinodontiformes; family Poeciliidae; genus Alfaro; species Alfaro cultratus. The sequence goes on along the minus strand of CAEFZX010007306.1, from coordinate 17,159 downwards.
CTGAGTAAAAAGGCGCCACTTACCAGTGTGAACACGGCAGACCGGAGCACATCCGACTTGAACTCCATGCAAACCCACTGAACACTGAGGACATTTCTCCTTCTACATCCCAGCTCCAGACACAAATGCCTGCACAATGTTCACAGCTAAAAAAAATACTTCAGACATGCTTCTACACACATTTAAACTTACCTTTTTCCGTCCCATTCTCGTTTTGTTTTGACGAGACAGCTACAGTAAGGAAAGTTTCAACCGTTTTTGTTCCGATGAAACTAAGGAAACCTGCAGGTCAGACGTACACCTCAACCCTATACTTCCAGGGAAGTGCGCTAGCGTTATGTTTAAGGTTCAACCAGTACCAGAACTAGCTTTGACTGGATTGGATCCCTCGCTCCTTATGTATTTTATCCCTTGTCCTACCAACCTAGCAGGAAGAGTGAATCTCCGCCCAATGTTCCCAGTGATTGGCTTTGAGGTTCAGGCAGCATATTTTTGAAACACAACATCTTTACCTGTGTGGGTAGGATGGTGTGCCAATCAACTGTCGGTGTTTAACTAAGAGGAAAGCACGATGGGTGTTGTCAGTAAAAAAAAACGAAGCAGAAAAACCACCGTGAAGGTATAGGCCTCAATGATTAGATAACATGAAAAGATTATCAGCAAATTAGAAGAAAAATGTCACAAAACCTGAACAATATTTGCACAGATATGAAGCACCCTCAAGAGGGAAATATGCCGCATAATTTTGCTTGCACGCCCGTGCTTTCTTGTTGCTGAACAGAGATTAGTGAAACGTATGTGATTTTACGAAAGTAGTCTATCAGCTCCACCTGTAACAGTGAGCTGAATCGCTGTGGGAGTAACGCTGGTGGAAACATGGCGACAGGCTGCGCATGGTTCCTGGTGCTGGGCTCCGTGTTTCTCTGCAATCTCATGAAAATACTCCTGCCCAGCATTTCCTCTTTCGTAAGTCGGGGGTTCTGGTTTGTCTATGTTAACTGCGGATTTGAGCGCCGTTTTGTATTGATATAATATTGTAATATCTAGCCGCTGCTAGCTTAGCATTTAGCAAAGCTAATAGTGTTAGCTTGCCGTAAACAAAACGAGGCTTATCTGGCTGAAGGCCGGGTGGAGTTTTCACCGCAACCTGAGGTGTTGGTACGACCCAAACCTAGCAAAAATGTAGTACCTTGCCATTAATTTATCAAGCTAGCAGTTTTGCACAATCCTTTGTACTAAATACTAACCATATCTCTGAATTAAAAATATTCAGAACTGTTCCGTGCATTATACTGTCATATATTGCGTATACTTGCTGCTGTGACAATTATTTGGGGACCTTTCTATTAATTCTGAAAATGTTAACTTCTTAAATAAATGTAGCTCAATAAATCTTCGTTCTTCCACCAATAAAGCAGCTCCAATGTTTGTTTGTTTTTACGCTATTGTAACAGTATAAATTGAAAAAGGCTGTCAAAGTGTCAGTATTTGAAAAACTTGTTGCCTATACTTTCACTCATTAACTACTTCCCCCACAGTAAAAGCCATCCCTTTATTGTGCTCAATAAAGCTGTTTTTATTTTTATTTTAAGCTGACAAAGATGGTGCAGAAAGATGCCGAGCAGGAGAGTGAGATGAGGACTGAAATCCAGCAGATGAAGAAGGAGCAGGCCTCCATAAGCATGATGGACGAGTTTGCAAGATATGCCAGGCTGGAGCGTAAAATTAACAAAACTACAGATAAGCTTAAGACACATGGTAAGATGAAAACTAACACACATGTTCACCAAGTCAAGAGGTACATCATACTGCAAGAGTCTTTCTTATAAGCTAGCAAAATGTAGTATGTGCTTTATGTTTATTATTACTGGTACAGTTTGGGCTGGAAAACTTTCAACAGAATTACTGTTGTACACTTTGAAAAATGTGAAGTAGTTTAACAAAGAAGACTGTGGAGAAATTTAGTTCTCTGGATGTGCAGAGCTGTCAGACACTTAAAAATGCAATTGTAATTTCTGTGGAAATTATTTCACAAAGTATTCACTCAAGCGGCCTGAATATAAATGCATGGTACACTTCTTGGATTTTTATTAGCTAAAACAGTGATGTATCTATTTCCATCCTTTTCACTGTAACGCACCAGTTTGTGCTAGTTTATCTCAAAAATGCCTTTTTATCACATATGACTCAAATGGGGACGTGCTCAGTCTTTCACAGCTGTTTAGATCTGCCGCAACAGACAGAATTCAGCAACTGCAGGAAGTGGCTGGAGGTTTGATGTTTACAAAGTGTTTGCTGGGAGCAACAGCTGCCTGTTGTCCAATGCAGACAATCTAAGAATCGTCTCATAAACAAACCAGAGGTCGACATTTGTCTGGCCAAATGCATAATATTTGTACAACTGCTAAATTAATGAGTGTGTGGTATCGCAGTATAATGAATATGTTTTTAGTGACTCTTGCAAGAATGTTTGCATGCATATATTCTCTCTATTTACTCTCTGTCTGAAATACGTTGTTTGGCAATTTCAGATAAAAGGCATCTATAGTGGTTTTAGATCACTACCTACATACTAATATTAATTAATTTTGTTCTAACCCTGAGCACACATGGATACATATACTGCAAATGATTGCATGTTTGATTTACCTTTGCAGTGCAGTCGAGAACCGCTCAACAAGCCAAAATGAAATGGGTTGTGAACATCGTCTTTTACATACTCCAGGTAGGTGGACAATACAAACAGAAACACAAATGTATCTGTAAGTTATACAAAAATTCTCTTGCTGCTCTGACCACTTGTAAGGTCTAAATTTATAAACTTTGTTAGAAAGTAAACACAGTAAAATTAGTATGACAAGCAGCAAATAGATAGGAACTATCTATAATTTCAAATATGTATTCCTTTCTGTCTCCAGGCTGTTCTGATGGTCTCACTGATATGGAAGTATTACTCTGATCCAGTGACTGTGGTCCCCAGTAAATGGATCGCTCCTGTGGAGCGACTAGTGGCTTTTCCAGCAGGAGTGGCAGGTAGTCAGTCTGCTGTTCTTGTTGTATCCAATATAAGACAAGCCAAACAATTTACACAATAGTTATTATTGATATGCATGTCTCGATGGCTAGTTAGTGAAATGTTACTTTAAAGCTTTTGTTTTTTACATTTTGTCAGTTGGTAACACTTCATAAGTTTCAAGGTGTTCCAGAGTCAACCATGACTATATGGGATTATAGAAACCACCAGAAAGAGGCTCCATTGTTATGAACTAATGTCCTCGTTTCTAAATAATGATCAACATGTTGGATAAGATGACTTCTTAGTATTTCAGTTTGTACATTTCTCAGCATAAGAGATCATTTTATACTGTTTGATTTTAAAAACATGACAACTTGAGAAAAAATGGTGTATAATGTTAACCGGTGAATAACCATACTTAGCGCAGGAACAGGAAATGAAGCCTGCAAATGAAAGATTCACAGAGCTGTTCTTTTCTTTCAGGTGGTGTGGGAATCACTTGCTGGCTGGTGGTTTGCAACAAAGTAATCACGCTGGGCCTCAGTGCCATAAGTTAGAGGACTCGGCTGAGATTCGGCTGTCTGCACGTCTTCTTGGAAATGAATTTGGTGTTTAACATGAAGATAAGACTGCTCTCCAACTGCAGTATTAATTTATTATTATTGTAACATTGTGTTTTCTATTTTTGTTGAATGAATGTTTTGATTTCTTACCAACTGGATAGAATTGTAACATTTTCTTTTTTTTTTAAATAAACTATTAAAAACAAATTTTGTATTTTCCAAGTTGGGAAACATCCAACAAAAACAACTCAGATAGTTTTTGTTTAGTTCCAAAAATATTGGTCTGAACAGCTTTTTTAAAAAATGTCAAAACAAAACATAAGAAATTCTATTTGTTATTTAAAAAAAAAAAACAACAACTTTGAAAACAAAGCTTTCATCACTGTAGTGAGATTTTATCTGACAAAACTGACTAAGATGCTATGGTCCGTTTGAAGATTCTTAATCTCGCTACAAATGATTCCTCTTGCGTATTGAGAAGTCATCGTGTCTGCTTTGCTATAACTTATGTCACTATGCAAGTTCTGACTGACTGGGTTGAGCTGTGCATCACTTTTTATTTGACATGGTTGCATTCAGAGTTGTTTCTAAAATGTTGGCCAATTTAATTTCATCTTCTGTTTCTTTCTCTTATAACTGCTGTAAAGTTTCTAATTCCTCGGTGTCTTTGTCGTTCGGCCAGGTGTTCTAGACTCTCATCTCGGTTTTCTTCCCAATATTTTTTTCTTAATATTTTCTTTGACAAATACCTGAAAAAACAGATTTACATCAGCTTGATAAAATGTTATTACCCAATTTACAACCAGCACAATGCTTACCTCTGGGTGATCATCTTCTAATACAGTGTTTTCAGAAATATTTCTTTCTGGACTTTCGGTAAGCAACACTCTTGCAGATGATGGTTATCATGCTGAAATGATAAACAGTTCACAGGGCTTGGATGATCACAGAAACTTTAAATAGGCATGACAGATTCATGAAATATCTAATTTCCTTGATAACATGAAGCATAAATCAACAAATTAGATCAAACTGAATGCAACGTACCTGTAGATACAAAACCTGATGTTTAATTCCTCAAGACTGGTGTTCAAGACTCCTTATGTGCTAAAACATCTTTCTTCGACAGATCTGATGATGTTTGGGCAAATCTATCCGTTTGCACCATCTTATTCTCTTTAGCTACAATTGTAAGTTCATGCAGCTAAAGTCACAGGCAGCTAGAAAGCATAACTAACCTTTGTCAAAGCAGCTTATTTGTGCACATTACCTTTTTTGCTGGGTCCTTTAACCATCCTGTGGTAGTAAATATTATGTTTCTGCACTTCTTTTTCTCTGAGCTATTTAAAAAAAAAAAAATCAAAAGTTGCATATTATACATAGCTATGGAGACGCGTAACATCTCAGCAAACAGAGTCGTTATTATTTCAGTAGTCATTTCAGTAATTCAATTTAAAAAGTGAAATTCAAATACAAAGAAAGGTATGTTTTGAGTTTTTATTTCCGGTAATGTAACAAAACGCCAAGTTTTCAAAGTCAGTGACAGTTTGGGGAGCCACTTCATCTGATTATGTTGGTGCACTATTGTCTAGTCCAAAGTCAGAGCAGCAATCTACCATGAAATTGTAGAGCACTTCATGCTTCTTTGTGCTGACAAGCCTTAAAGAGATGCTGGTTTCAATTTCCAGCAGTACCTGGTACCCTCCCATACTGCAAAAGGTACCAATAACTACTAATAGTCATGTTATTATTGTGATTGATTTGTCAGCAAACTCGCCTGAATTAAATCTGATAGAGAAACTGAGTGATACCTATCAGTCATTTCATGCTCACCTGAAGCTCTCTGGTCAGCTGGTGGATGTGCTCTTGCAGACAGACAGATGCTTTTCTTGCCTCTCTGAGCTTTCTTTGTTCCGAGTCTATTTGGCGTTTGAATGATTCTTGGTACAAATCAAGGGTTCTCTCCATGTTCTAAAATATAAGGAGACAAAAAGAAATGCAATGCACAACCAAATAAAACGGCTATGCTTTAAGATTAAAAACTTAGGGCTTGATCATGCGTTCTGATTTCAACTTTGAAGTAAGCTATATCCCAGCAACTCACTCAAGCCTCCATCCAGGGGTGGGCAATCCTGGTCCTCAAGGGCCGGTGTCCTGCAACTCTTAGATGTCTCTCTGGTACAACACACGTGAATCCAATAGCTGAATCACTAAGTACAGTAAGAGTCCTGCTAATGACCTCATTATTTGACTCAGGTGTGTTGTAGTAGAGATCCATCTGAAAGTTGTAGGAGGCCGGCCCTCGAGACCTGAGTTGCCCAGCCCTGGACCATACATCTTCGCACCTGTATCTTCCGGTCCTTGTCCTCCAGCTGTGTGGTGGCCCAGGCCAGCTTCAGGGTGAGCTCCTCCCTCTCCAGTAGACTCTGGTCCTGGCTGAGCTGCTGCAGGTGCTGTAGAGTGTCCTTCATGATGAGCAGCTTTCTTTCTGTGGCCTGCAGCTGCCTGCTCAGGTTGTCACGGGACATGCGGGTTTCACGGAGCAAACCCTGAAGAGCTTTGGTTTCATTGTTGTGCTTGGCTAAAATCTGGAAACAGGCATAGAAGGAACATGGTTTCTTTGGCATTGGTTGTGCTGGTGATTCAGGAATACTCTTTAAATTTGAATTGCATTCAAAAAGAGTATAATTACTTTCTGTCTTCAGACGTAGACAGGGTATACATAACTGACAGAATGGAAGTGAAGTCTGAAGAGATTAAGTTATGATCCAACCTGGGAGATGTCGTCGTTTGAGTCTCTGAAGTGCTGCTGCGCCACCGTGTGGCGGTGCTGGACTTTCTTCAGCAGTTTGTTCTCAGTCTTGGCTTCACTGAGCTGCTGCTGCAGATCCCAAACCTGGCTCTTCAGCGCCCAAATGCAGTTCATGCTGGGGGCCTGGCTCACTGACTTTGAACCTTGCAGAGTACGGATTGGAGGCATCTTCAGGATTTCATGCTTCATTTTCTGCTTTTGGACTGCTTGAGCTTTCGTGCCTGAAGGGAAAAATACATTTGTTTGGTTATGACAGAAGTAGCAGCCCACTCTATCTGTAGTTAATTACATCTTGCATTGCCTTCACTGTGTCCAGATTGCTTTGATCCTTGGAGTTTGGCTGATGGGTGCTCATCTGGAGTCCTGTCAGCTCTTTCCTCACGGTCAGATGGATACCCTGGACCATCAGAACCACAGCAGGGACTGGACCACCTGGAGGTGTTGGTACTGCAGCTCACTGTATCACGATCCCCATCCATACAAATTCAAGAAGAATTTGACACTTTGCGAAACATAAGAAAGATTTTTCTTGTCAAAACCGGAAACAACTCAGCTTAGTAAATCGGTCTATGCTAATTAAATGTCTTTGGAATCTTATCTAAATGTTTAATCCTAAACAGAATTTTTACTTTTGAAAAAACGCCTGTTGTCATGGCACCTGCTACGGGACTCATAATGAAGCTGAAGTTAGCATGTGATTCAGAACTTAGTTAACTTTATTTTTTTTATTTTTTTTTTCTATCTAAAGTCGTTAGAATGACCAAACATGTTATTCCCAACCTGTTACAGATTGCATAAAAAGTGTCAGTCCTGGTGTAAAACTGGAGGGCCACCAATCAGTCTTTCCTGGTGCCTTAAGTAGAAACTTTTAGATGTGTCTCTGCTTCAGCACACCTGAGACAAACAATGAGGTCATAAGAAGGACTCTGGACAACTTGACTGCATACTGAGGAGGTAATTCAGACATTTAATTCAGGTGTGTTGGATAGGTTACATGTAAAAGTTGCAGGACGCCAGTCCCCAAGTCCTGAAGACCAAATTGTTTCATAGCATCCGTTGGTCTCTAGAATAACTTGGTCCAAGTTTTGAGTGGTGTAGTTGGACCAAGTGATGAAGCCAAAAGGGTTTCGAAACTACCGATTTTAATTTTCACAAACTGGAATTGATTGAATCTCTCATTATTGTAGAATAACCTGGTTGATTTATTTCTGTCCAGGCAGGGCCACATTTATGGTGAGTAGAAAGCCAAAAAAAAAAAAAGTTTAACAAACTTTGCTTTATATTATTTATTTTAATTAAATCTTTAGTTCTATGTTTGAACAGTCTTGCTGGATTATATATACTATATATTTTTATCAGTCTTCACAAATTAAAAGTTTTCTTCAAACCGTGTTTATGACTAATCCAGGGCGACATTAAATACAGTCCAGAGTCCTTAAGCAGCAGAATATCCCTTTAATCAGGTTCCGAATAAGATACCAACTTTTTAAAATAGTTTAACAACAAAATAAAATGACTTAAAATTGAACAAAAATTCACAAACGCTATATCTATAGGTCACACTAATGTGGGACTCAGCATTTACCCTTATCCCTGTATTCTTGTGTGATTTTAAAATTTTCTTTAAATCGGTTTAAAGAAAAAAGAAAAAAAAAAGGCCTATATAAGTAAAATTAAGCTACAAAAAAGTGATTATAGCCAATAAAGTTAAATAAATAACCTCTTTAAATAAAAATAACAGTTTCATATTAAAATAAGCACTGTGACTCCCGCAGTGCTGTTCACAGCTATTTCTGTCCTTCTCAGCATGGACTTAGAAACTAACTTGCCTTTCTTTCCCTGAGCCGATAGACAGCTGAAGCTGCCAATCAGTATGCGGCGCTGTGCCCCAAGGGGCCAACTAACCAATCCGCCTCTAATGGAGCCTGGAGACAAAAATACCTCCAGCAATGTGTGTCAGTGTGTGTGTGCGATCCCACTGTTATTTCTCGGTCCGGGGTTCGCTCTAATAATAGAGCAGGCAGACTTCTCCTTTAAGGCCTTTCTTGTTGCACCGCCACCTCTTCAGCATAGTTTGTAGTAGAAATGGTAATCAAAGTTTTCCTCGCCACTTCCTCTGGATCGACAGCGGTAAGTTTTCACTCTGATCTTAACTTTAGGTCGAGCTTTGCAGGTTGTACTTCATAAACTGAACATGACTGTCACTCACTCTGATTTTACTGGGTTAAATCTATAAATTAATGCTGGCTGCCTTACCGTCTGATAATTTGCTCTTTCAGCAAGTTAACTGGCTTGACTTGTGATCAGATTTATTTCTGATGAGTGATCTTGGGTAAGTATTTCGTATGTAAATGTGATTCAACAGGCGGAGCCTTCCAGAACAGGGGCTCCCTAATCTTTTCATGTCAGAGCTTGGGGGTTCTTTTTCAGACCCCACAAATGGCCGAGGTTAAATTTTTAAGGCCGCTTTTATTTCTAAAAATCACTGCTTATGACCTTGTTTGGGTGATTACTAATGAGAAGAGGGACAATTTGTTTTCTGGAGCTTCTCTTGAGGGCTTTTAAGCATAACTAGTCCAGCTTTCTCACAATAGTTAGAAAAATGAATTTGTTTTCCATCAAACTGGTTGTTTACTTGTCCAGAATTGTGCCTTTGATGAGGCCTTAAAGCTATCCTCATTGTCCTATTATTTTACCTGCAAATATATTTTATGCAACTCGATTGGTAATTCAACCAGCATATAGGTTCTCCCTGTTATATCTTGTAGTTTAGCATTCATGATCAAATATAGATGAGTTAGAAACTTGTCAACTAACACTCTTTTAAAATGGTCCATTTTCTAGATGGAAGAAAAAAAATGTATTCATCCACCTCAGCTTTTCCATATTATGACCAACACAGATCAATCAATCTGAAAAGTTTGATATGCTTTTGTATTCCCATTCCCTGAGTCAATGCCTTGTACCGCATACTCCAGTTCTCAGAACATTTCATGTTCTTTTCTGCGTCTTACCAAAATATAATTCCTCTACAAATACAGGAAAGAGGGAGAAAATAAATAATTTTATCTCTAAAAGTCAATTGAAAAGTGTACAAAATCTTAAGCTCAGATGGAATCCAAAATAGTAAACAAGACAAGCAGGTTGATGGGAATAACAGGATGATATGATATATGACCAAGCACTAACTAAGAAATATTTAAGCTGGAGAGTTGGTCACTCCAGCAGGGGGTTAATTAGAGGCTGGGTTCAGCTGTGAGGTAATGAGAGAAAATGGCCAATAGATCACACAGGAAACCAGGCAGCAGAATATAAATGCGTATTAAATGCTAAAGTACAGGACAAATCTAAAAAATGTTATGAATGTGAAAAGCAAAGGCTGAAAAATTCTTGAAGAAAAACACAAACCAACATCCAAAAGGTTTTGATGCATGAGCTGTTCATTTTTCTACCTTGCAGATCAAAAAGAAACAGCAAGATGTGGTCGGCTTCCTGGAGGCTCTGAAAGTGGAATACGCTGAGCTGGACATCGCCTGCAACGAGCAGAACCGCATGTGGATGAGGCAAAATGTCCCAGAGGAGAAGAAGCCCTCCAACGGCATCCCACTCCCTCCACAGATTTTCAATGAGGAGAGCTACTGTGGGGTGAGCAAAGATGCATTTGTAACTCTGTAATGTGGGTCTTGAATTAGATTAGCAGGTGTAGCATCACAATAAAAAAATGTCTAACTTAGTTCTGCAATTGAATAACATTAAAAGTTATAAAAATGTTTTTTCCCCCTGTAGGATTATGACACATTTTTTGATGCAAAGGAAGACAACACGGTGTATGCTTTCCTAGGATTGCCCCCTCCTCCTGGCTCGAAGGTTAGATCTGATTAAAGTTTTTCATTTTATGTTTTTCTGCCAACTAGCCATACTACTTATTTACTTAATTGAATGGTTACTACCGCTCACAAATGTGAATTCTCTATGATATATTCTATTATTTAAAACCTTTTCCAAAGAGTATTAAGGTTTTTCTCCAAGATTTTGAGTGCTAGAACAAGTCAACAGATTCAGTTGTTGATAATGCAACTTTGGCCTATAATAAAATATTTATAATAATCAAAGAGATGTAGTATTACTAATTATGGTGATGCAAGTTTTGTTATTGCAATCTGTCTACTGGCTGTGTGATTTATAGCGCACAAGAAGAAGAAAAGAATACAAAGAAAAAAACAAAACAAAAAACAAAAAAAACACAGCCCCTTTAAGTAAACAATGCATATTTTAATAAGTTAGCACTTTGAACAACACTATCGGTTTTAATGGGGCCACATGGGTGAACTGTGTGTATAACAGAATTCAAAGAAAATATAATTCCATCCTTGTTTCCAATAAATCTTGACATCTGCAGCATTTTTTTTTCAGTCATTTAAATCAGACATTTATTTGAAGTTTCAACTTAGCAGTGTATAAAACTCAGTAAATTTTGACAGTTTCACAAATTTATAACAATATATAGCATTTCTTTCACTATAACAGATTTTGGAAACAGGGATAGGTAGTTATTTTATGTGAAAAAAGTTTGTTTCTTATAAAAATGAATTTTGCTGTTGAACACTTTGGGCTCTTTTTTTTTTAAATTGTATTTTTAATTTTTTATTGTTGTCAAACATTGATTGTTTTCATTGGATAGTTGGTCTGAACTGCAGAGAGCTTTCCTGAGTGCTGAGACTGTTTGATAAAAGGCAGCATTTCTGAAGTACAATGTGGTATGTTGCTGCAGTGAGTACTTCTCTGTTAAAGAGAAGCTCAAAGTGATACAGACTAGCAAAAATATTGAGCTTTCTCACACTCTGTTATGTTATACAACCAGAATCCCAAGCATATTTTATTGGGATTTTTTTTGGAGTCGTCAAACACTATTGCATAAAAAGGAGACATGTTCATAAATTAAAGTCCTTAAAGTGCAGAGTGGATATGTATTCAATCCCCTTTACTCAGACATCCCTCAGTCATATCCAACCAACTGCCTTTTGAAATCCCTACTTCACAGCACATCAACTCATCCACAAGGTTACAAAAGCATACATAACAGATTTGCTATGACTGATCGAACTGGGAATTTTGTTTTGTTGCAGGAAATCCCAACGGGAATCTCCAGCCATCGATTCATGACTTTAGCTTAAGTATACACAGACTATACAGCAGGACAGCAAAGCAAATCCACTAGGAAATGGCTAAAAATAAATAAATAAAATCAATGAGTAGCTTTGTCATAGTCGATCAAGGGCCGGTCTCCTGCAGCATTTAGATGTGTCTCTGCTTTAAAACACCTGGTCAGATAATGAGGTCTTTAGCAGGACTCTGAAGAACTACATGCTGAGGAAGTAATTAAGTTATTTGATTCAGGTGTGGTAAACCAGGGGCACATATAAAAGTTGCAGGATACTGGATCTCAAGCATTTAAGTGTGACCAAAAAAAAAAAATTAAGATGTATGGAGCTAAATACAAAACTTTTCTAGAGAAAATTTGTTAAAGTCCGTAAAAGACTTGAGGCTGAGGTGGCAGTTCAACTTTCAGCAAGACTACAATCCTCAACTCAGCGCCACAGTGGAAGGCTTTCGATCAAAATATATTCATGTTACAATGGCCTAGTAAAAGTGCAGATTTAAGTCTGACTGAGAAATAGTTTCTGTTAATAGTTGCTTCCCATCCAGTCTGACTCATCTTGATCTATTTTCAAAGAACTGGCTGAAAGTTGAGTCATATCTCAAAGATCCAGCTGATCATAGTGAAAGATGGTTCTACAAGAAATTGACCCAAAAAGGCCCGAATACAAATGCATGCTGCACTTTTCAGATTTTCATTCGCAGAAAATGTTGACTTCCAGATCATTAGTGACATCTTGCATTCATAAGCTGCTTTTGACATCAGAACAACACAGATGACAGACATTGCTGTGTGAATGAATCTCCCATCATATGCAGAAGTAGATATTACAAATATATTGTATTAAAACCTTGGGGTTTGAAATCTGTTGTTTTTAATTCACTGCGATTGATTTGTGTTGAACCTCCTTGATGCAGGAAGCATTGCAGGCTGAGAAGGAGCACATTATGCAAAACGGAACCCATGCAGAGGAAAACCCTGACGACTCAGTAGTAAAGCTGACAATATGTTTCCATTTTCCCATCATGCTTTTTATATAACTGTGCCACACCTCTTCATAGTCCTCATCTGATATAATTAATAACTTCCCTTCCGTCTGTAGCTGATGACTTGAACAGGGTCTTAATCCCTCCCATGACCTCGAATAATGTTAGTGTTGCATGAATCTTTACAATGCTGTAGCAAACTAGTTTTTATTTCAGCTCTGTTTCTCTTGTTTCTCTATCCCTTTGAAACAATCACTTCCATTTTAATGAATTACTGGATTCCTTTTGGCAAGACTAACATCTCCATCTGAGGAGTGTGCCATTGTAATCATGTTGAAACAGTCTTTTTTCTCCTACTCCCTGTTTTTATTGATTTATCTTTGATTACATTTCTTGTTTTACTTGATTACTTATTTCACCTCTTAGAAGCATAATGGGGATGTACAAGGAGAGGAGGAGGGACAGGCAGGTGATGAGGAAGAAGGAGAGGGTGGAAGAGCAGATGATGAAGCCACCGAACTAGAAACATCAAGGGGAGAGGAAGAGGAGGCGGCGGCAGAGGAAGAAACAGATGAGGTCACAGAAGAGACAGTAATTGCCATATAACTCAAGTCCAGCTCCTCATCAGTTTTCCACCTCCATAACCCCGGAGTGATTGAATTCCCTCTCTATCCCATGCCTTCATGTCATTCCTAGATTGTCTCATTTTATGTTGACATTAACTTTCTCTGTTTATTTAACATTTACCTACCATCATCCTCATCCTTAAATCTCTCCCTCTTCCACTAACAAGCAAAGTGTGGTCTTAAATCCCTCTGCAGGCATCAATGGACTATTAATACTTCCTCTCCTTCTTTTTACAGGTTTCTTTTTGTGCTATTTTTTATTTTATGCTACCTATTAGCTAACTGTTATGTTACAGTTCATAATAACCTGCAAAACATCCACCATTAACTGTTTTTGTTCAGGACAATCCTAAACCCAGCCTCTCTAACTTATTTCACGATGTTAATCTGTGAATGTTGATGTTTATAGTACTGATGCATATTTTGCACACTATGTGAAAACTTAAGAGATCTCTTCCTGTCTCTTGTTATAGGAAGCACAAGAAGAAGAGGATGAAGAGCAAGTAAGTTTTTAAAAAAAAAATATTTAGAGGAAAGAACAGTTTACATTTTAATTACATTCTCATCATAATTTCATTATTGCTTTCTGAACTCTGTATTTTCCCTAAAAGGATCAATTGCACAAAGTTCAGTCATATATTTGTTGCATCAGGGCTTCTGGTTTCTATTTGAAGCATGGCAAACTATACATTCGTATTACCTAAAGTAAATGTATTATGTAATTGAAGAAAATTGCTTCATTGAGGGATTTTATTTAAGGTAGTACATCACATGTACAATGTCTACATAAGGATTAAGTTGCTACTTTATTAAGTGTTTTCATTCTTAGCAGTTGTTGCTTCTTTTTATCCTGTGTTCATACCTGTCATCGTCTCTCCACCTGCTTGTTATTGTGAAAGTTACTAACATGAGCTCCACATGAGTGTTTTCTGGTAATTTTGATATACAAACATAAAACCAGAAGACCTGAGTGATCTGGAAGACTGATATGACTGATATATTTTGGTGCTAAGCCATTCAGTGCTTTGTAAAGTAACAAAGGTATTTTAAAGACTATTCTCTGAGCTACAGGGAGTCAGTGTAGGGACTTTAGATGTGCTCTGTTTTCTTTGTTTTAGTGAGAACATGGCAGCATTCTGGATTAGCTGCAGCTGTCTGAGTAGTTTTTTTAAAGCAGACTTATGAAGACACTGTTACAGTGATCAGAGCGACTAAAGATAAATGCATGGATGAGTTTCCCTAGGTCTTGCTGGCACATTAGTCCTTTAATTCTTGAAATGTTCTTCAAATGACAGGCTGACTTTGTGTCTCTGAAGGTTCAGGTCTGAGTCCATCACTACACCTAGATTTCAGGACTGACCAGTAGTTTTTTGTTTTATAACTGAAGCTGTGTGCTGACTCTAGATCATTAATGGTTTGGTCTGAAGAAAACTCCAAGTTTGTTTCTGTTCAGCTGGAGAAAGTTATGACACAATCACACATTGCTTTGTTCTAAGCATCTGTTCAATGTTTGGATTGACTTCGAGTCACCTAGTGACATTGTACTGTAGACCTGTGTATCATCTGCATAGATAATAATCTAGTGGTTATAACAAGGGATTACTTCAGTTCCTGTTCCCCTCCTTTGAATCAGATGTGTTTTTTTTTTTTTTTCTTTTTGGGGCCATTTACTGTAAAACCTACAGATGGTTGCACATCAATATCGGCAGTTTCTGAATTACTCAGAGCAGTCCATCTGCCAACAACCACCATGCAATGATCAGTGACCTAAATCTTCTTTTCTCATATTCTGATTATCAGTTTGAGCTTCAAGAGGATTTCACCTCAGAATATTAGTTTTCAGATATTCTTTTTCAAATAACTCAATAAAGAAATAACTTTGTCTATCATGTCTTATGAATGGATTTACTGTTATCTAGTTTAATTGGATATATAGTCTGACATGATTGGTAATGCATGAATAATATGATTGAACTGAACCAAATTAAGGTGTGCTTAGTGAAGGACCGGTTAGTTTTAATGGGAGGAACATGGTAACACAATCAAACTGAATGACTTGGATACTATGTCTTTTTGCTAAGCTCCAGTTGTCGCTCTAGCCTATTCACACATATGTTTTGTATCCATTAGTTGATTAACTCATATTTCAGAACAGCGATGTTCCAGTCCCTCCATATCGCACATTCAAAGCATTTTCTGCCACTGTTCCTGCCGTTGTATTACAGTTCTCATGAATGCTGTAAGACCTTTGACTGCTTCTTTGTGTTATTGTCCATCTCTTGTTTGTTTGCTCCTCATAGGAGGAAGAGGAGCTGCACTCACAGGTAACTGTGCTTCAGTAATCTTCTGCGGTTTGGTAGATCACCCACGGTTCCTCCATGAAGCCATCAGCATTGTCTGATGGTGTTCAGATGAGACAATTCTACATTGTTGAGGATGGGATGTGAAGGATGTTTTTTTTTTGTTGCTCCTACTCATCATTAAACTCTTCAGTTTCCTCACATCAACTCTTCCTCTTTCAGTGGGTTCCCTTTCAGCTAACATCTTGGTTTCCTCCTAGCTGTAGCTGCATCCTGACACCTTCAAACATCCCCTTTAGTTTCCTTTTCCACAGATGTCCTTATAGTGCATGCATGTGGTACTTTTTTTGCTCCCCACACAGCTTGCTGACCTGGCTGCTATGTTATTTCTTTTAGGAGGAAGAAGAACTACAACAGCTTGAGGTAGATTCACATATTTATATATATATATTTTACCTTTCTTCAACATATCTGAGTTGCTTTCTTGTTTTTATCATCTTGTCCTTGTTGTCATGTTACTGCGCCCTCTGATTCCTCCTGCTGCTGCATCCTGTGGCTTTTTTGGCACAGGTGAAAATGTGAATAAAGCCTTGGAATATATTTATTTCATAGCAGTAAAATAATCTCATACATTTAGGTTTCTTACTAAATTAACAGTGATACACTTATTAGCACCTATGCTGGTAATTATACATGTCTTTTTTCCCCCCAAAACCACAACACTTTTACTTGTGTAACATTTATCAAGGTTGGACTGCAGAGAGAGAGGGATTTTTGATGATTAGTCTTTGCACAGTCTCTCTAGGTCATCTAGAGCCCCTGGTCCTCTTTTATGCTGAAGAGAGGAGTGTTTAGCTAAATCAGTGACTGAGATCCCCAAAGACTAAACCAAGTGTTATGACTGGGAATCTTTACTTTGTTGATTTTGATCTGTGTTTTGAGTCATTAAAGATCCATTGGTGACCAATTTCAAAATTTGGTATTTGAAAGAGTTTCTGACGCTACTCCAACAGCGTTTGCTGGGCCTTTAGAAGAGAAACAAGCTCACAGCATCACAGATCCTCTTTCATGTTTAACAGTGAGCATAGGAAATTACAGAAAAGCTCAATCTTAGTTTCATTTGACCCAAGCACACAGTTCCTGTATAATTTCCATCAGAACTTAGGAAATCTTTAACTGTTTACATTTGTGATGGTAGGAGCTTTAAAACAACTCATTGGCATGTTGATGGCATCTGAAGGTTTTTATGGATACTCACTGACCTCAGGAAGACACTGTTTGCTAATGTTTTCTAACAGGTTGGGAGATTTTTCCCTATCATCTTCCTCTCTGTTCACAGTACTAATATACATATTGGTCCATTCAGCATAATGGTCAGTGGCTCAAAGAAATAGGTTTCTGTGCCAGGTCATAATTATACCCCTGGTAAACAGAAACAGATTACCAGTTAGAAGTTTCTAGAGACTAATAGAGACACATACAGTATATATACAATGTTTTATTTTGATTTATTTCATAGGAATTATTGAGGGTTTCCAGTACTGGTGATTTTATTTAAAACAGTCATTTCTTAATGTTGGATATTTTCCCCCACTTAATCAAGTTTTTCTCAAGTTAAGTGATGAACTTATATATATATATATATATATATATATATATATATATATATATATATATATATATATATATATAGTGAGT